>CM059192.1:73609082-73686641 GCA_030323885.1 Branchipolynoe longqiensis
ACCCTCCTTCCATCTCTCGAACCCGGCCTTTTACAACCACCGCTTCCTGGTTTCAGAAAAGTTTGTTGGTTGTTGGAGTTTTACATCCTGGCAACATCTAAGGTCATATCAGGATGGGTACCGACTTGTAGCAAGAGTGTGCACTGATGGTGACTTTATAGTGCTGCCCAACTGGGAAATCAGGCCGCTGGCACCATGACCTGATATCCCACTGAGTCACATTATCCTGACACTGAGCGAACCAGTCCTTGCCCTATCCTATTAATGTCAAGCGCCTGGCTAGGAAGCGACAAGTATCAATCTTATGGCCCTATCACACTACGACGTAACGACGTCAACGTAGGGAGAACGTGAAGAACGTTGAACTTCTCGGCGTAGTATGCAAATTTGGGCACAAGTTGAACGTGGATGCAGCGTAGTGGGCGAGAGCGTAGCGTCGGTAAAGCGTAGTGATACCGTCATTCAATGAGAGAGGTCAACGTAATGACGCTCACGGAACGTTATGAACGTTATTCCATCGCCAGAAGAATGTTACGTGACGTTAGCTATGTCATGAGACGTTGAACGTACGTTGAATGCATGTTATCCTGACGTTCTCCTGACGTTCTCCTGACTTTCCCATTACGCCGCATGGACGTTTCCACCGGTTTTAATGTGGGTCAACGAGTGGAACGTAGTGGAACGTAGTGAGGAACATTTGCCTAACGTCCGCTTAACGTCATTGACGTTCGCTGAACGTGAACAGAACGTATGGCGAACGTAAACCCTTACGTTTGACCTACGTCAAAACTTTTGAACATGTCCAAAACATCGACATAACTCGACGTAATGTGACGTCAGTCTAACGTCATTATGACGTCATCATAACGTAATCCAACGGACATCAACGTAATGACCAAATATCACCACGTTAGGCTCACGTTCGCTCATTACATCGTAGTGTGACAGTGGTATTAAAGTCATTGCTTTGACTCGACCGGGAACCAAACTCCCGACCTTCCGCATGCAAAACCCGGACTCTACCGATTCGGCCACAGGTCTTTGCAAGCGGAATATTTCCTGAGCAACTAAACTTTAAAAGCATCAAATTTTCAAAAGCAGAACGATCATCTAGATTTGAACCTACACCCAACTTAGATTCTGGTGTGGTTAATAAGCATTTGCTGCTGCATGGAATGGTGTACTAAGTCAACTTAATTTGACCTGTTACTGTTGAAGACTAGGGGGAATGATGTACTAAGTCAACTTAATTTAACCTGATACTATTGAAGACTATGGAGAATGGCATACTATGTCAACATAATTTAACCTATTACTGTTGAAGACTATGGGGAATGTCATACTAAGTCAACTTAATTTAACCTGTTACTGTTAAAGACTATGAGGAATGGCATACTAAGTCAACTTAATTTAACCTAATACTATTGAAGACTATGGAGAATGGCATACTATGTCAACATAATTTAACCTATTACTGTTGAAGACTGTGGGGAATGTCATACTAAGTCAACTTAATTTAACCTGTTACTGTTAAAGACTATGAGGAATGGCGTACTAAGTCAATTTAAGAGAAAATGTTACTGTTGAAGACGATGAAGGTCAGAGTTTTGAGAAACATCCCAAAATTAAGTTGACATGTTTGCACTTCAAATATCTCCCAAGCTAGTTATTTTACAGCAAAATTACATTTGGAGCAACTGAAGTTTGGATCCTGGTCGAGTCAAAACCAATGACTTATAAAATAGGTACCTGTTGCTGCTCAGTGCTTGGCTGTGAGGTCAGGACAGGAACTGGGCGCACAGTGTCAGGATAATGTGATAGTTTGGGACATCAGGTCATGGTGCTGGCGGTCTGATTTCCCAGTGGGGCAGCACTATAAAGTTGCCATGAGTGCGCGCTGTCACAAGTTGGTGCATGTCCTGGTAAGGCCTAGGGTCTTACTGGGGCATAAAACTACACCAACCACCCATCCTACCCCGGCCCTCTCAGAGGACTGTGGTTGGGCTCTTACTCTTAGGCTGCCTTTTTCCTTCCCCCCCCCCCCTCTCCCCCCCAACCCCACCCAATTTCTCTGACCACTACCCATCGGAAGCCAACTCCCGACCACATGGGACCGCTTTCAGCAGTGCCCATACAGTGCTGCAGATTTGCAGCCTTCAGCGCACCAATGCAACTGAAAACTCCCCAAAAACAAACAAGCTGCGTAGGTTGGTTGGTTGTTGGAGCTTTACATCCTGATCCTGGCAACACCTAAGGTCATATCAGGATGGGATATATGCTGTATAAGAATTATACGAGTATAATAGCCTGGAATATCCCTCCTGCTCCCCAGCACTCCCCTCAGTCATCGAGTGCTGGAGCCTGGACTAGTCATCTACTGCTCCAGCCTAGTCAACCTCAGCTCCGATCGTGGCGCCACCACCCGCTTCACACTGTAACCGCCACTCACTGTACCGCCAGGCCTCTAAGCCTCCTCCGGTCGTTAGCGACCAGCCTGCCCCCTGGCGGTCTCCAGGACAAATGAATAAAAGCGGGAATTAGCGACTTTACAAAAGGCAGACGACAGCGTTCCACCGTTCGTAATGACTTCCCGCTTTGTCAGCCGCGACCTTCTCAGCGTCCGAACGAATCAGTTTGCTTCGGCTATCAGTCTTGTGACGCCCCCATCTGCACCCCCCCCCCCTGCTTACCCCGCATCCTCCCATCTATAGTCGCTCCCCGAACTGCTACCTTTGAAGGTACGGTTTTGAAAACGCTCTGTCCTAGTAGTAGTTCTGTAGAAAAAAACCACGATCATTGAAGAGAAACTTGAGAGACGCCAGTGTGTATGTGTGTATGTGTGTGTGAGTGTGTGTATTTGAGTGTATGTGTAAATCGGAGCTCTGATTAACTTATTTGTATTAGGGTTGGGCAAGATTTATGTGTATTATGGTCAGGATGCAAACATCTTTTGATTCTTTGCACACTGTTATGAATACAATTGTCAAGAAAAACAAACAAAAACTAACATAGATTTACTAACCATGAACACCAACTATAAGAAAAAGAAGAAAGCCGAAAACTGCCCAGCATTGAAAACAAGCCCGATCATCCAGGCTTACATGTTATGAATATCATAAACACCCCATCAAAAAAAAAATGTGTATGTGTGTGAGGGAGGGGGTTAGAGAGAAGATGAATGGGGGGAGCGGTTCTTGAAAACATTACCTTCAGGTCTCACGCTGATAAATCATCGACTTATGATTATTTTGGCACCGTTTACCTTTGTGAAGAAAAGAAGCAGCACAAGCCTCTTGCCCACCTCAATCTCCATCACCCTCCATCCCACCCCGCCCCACCCCACCTCACACACACACGCACGCACGCACGGCAAGGTTGACGAAAGGTCAAGATGCCGAGTATGGTGACCTTGAGTCCTTTGACCCCCAGAGGTGACCACCTTAGGGAAGACGTTGGCGGGGGTGGGGGGGGTGGGGTGGAGGAGGGGGGGGGGAAGTCGTTTAAAGGAGCATTACCCCCCCCCCCCTCCACCTTGTTGATTAATTCCAGAGAGACGGAGAAGAAGGATTTAAAACCCTGACAAACAAACATTTGATATATTCTAAATGAAAACATCCTAAAGTAATTTTGGTATGTCTATCAAAATTCGGACTCCATAGGCTTCGGCAGTGATGGGTTCGATTAAAATTGACTTGGTATTTATCTTCTATGCAGCAATAGAAATGCTCCAAAAATGCAGCAGTATCGAAGTTACATAAGTAGGATACCAATTTATTAGAGTGGTGTGGTTCCCGAAAATGTTATGCTTTCAACGTACCATGCAGTTAAAATAAATATTCAATTAAAATGTAGTTATTATTTAGTCAAAGTGCGCAGATAGAGCTGAAAGCCTTAGCTTTGGTTGGTTGGTTGTTGGAGTTTTACATCCTGGCAACATTTAAGGTCATATCAGGACGGGTATCGACTTGTGACAGTGCACACTCATGGTGACTTAAAGTTGCATAGTCCGATGAAGCATCAAGTTTTCAAAACAAAAACATTCACCTAGATTTGATTCTACATATCTAACTTAGATATTGGTGCACTTATTAAACATGTGTTTGCCACATAGAAGGGAACACTCAGTCAATTTAACAGAACCTGTTACTGCATACACCTATGGTGAGAGTTTTGGCATGCTTGCCAAAATCAATATAGGATGTTTGCACTTCAAATATCTAAAAAGTTAGCCATTTAAAATGAAAGTTACTTCAAACTAAAGTAAGGTAGGTTATAACAACCAATTAAAGATATTTATCTCAGAAAAATGGCAGAAATTCAACACCATCGGATTATGCAACTTTAATAGTGCTGCTCCACTGGAAGATCAGGCTGCCAGCACCATGACTTGATATCCCACTCAGTCACATTATCCTGACACTGAGCGAATCAGTCCTTGTCTTATCCGAATAATGCTGAGTGCCTAAGTATAATTTTAAAATCATTCCTTTGAATAACTATGCGGTTGGTTATCTGGGGTTTTGGGCCCTAGCAACATCTGAAATGATATATTAAGAAGGGTACACTTTATAGTGGCTAGAGAGCAGGAAGTAGCTCAGGCGGTAGAGTGTCCATCTGTGAAGGTGTCGGTCATCCTATCGATCGTGGTCCGTGGACCCATTTACAGTTTGGGCTATTTTCCATTCCAACCAGTGGTCCACAACTGGTTCGTCAAAGGCTGTGGTATGTGTTGTCCTGTCTGTGGGAAAGTGCAAATAAAAGACCCTGTGCTGCTTATCGTAAAGAGTAGCCTATGTGGCAGCAGCGGGTTTCCTCCAAAGAAATATGTCAGAATGACCATATGTTTGACATCCAATAGCCAATGATAAAAAGCAATGTACTCTAGAGGTGTCGTTAAATAAAACAAACTTTCCTCTTTTTTCTATAGTGGCTAATAACGCACAAGCAATCTCCACCAAAGTCAAACAAAAGACGCACAATGCGACTTGAATATAATAGTGCACACAACCAGGAATGTGTGACCATTTATTCAATGAAACAGAACTGCATTTGATTAATATAGGAAAGTTTGTAATTTAGATAGCAACTGACTAACTTTTTAATCACTCAGCTCGTACACAAAGGTCTCATAAAAGACCATTCTTTTCTTAGGGTCTATATCGTCTTTTATTCTCTCAATTATTAGTACTTGTTTTAATGTTTGAAATTGGGATAATCAGCCAAATGGAATCGAGATTAAAGTTTTGTACCATTTTGGTCGCTTTTAATTAAAGAAGATACTTAGATACTTACATCATTCTTAAACGAAAACTCTTGGATTTCCTACATATTTATCCACCAAATATGGTGTTTTTTTAGTTAATATTTTTTACACTGCTCATAATCTGTACATGTTAAGGGAATTAAAGTAGAAAAACGGAGGGTTTAAGTTTCTGCTTCTTTAAAAAAAAAACTTTTAAAAGGGAAAATTTGGAGGAGAGAAAAAAATCTACCCTAAAATAGGAGATTGAGTTGTCTATATTTCCTATTCCTATTATTTACATTAATTACATTTGCTTACTATGGGTAAATGCTTGGTAGGTTCCCCTTCCTTTCCAAGGTGACTGGCCACTTACTCATCTTTGTCAGAGTGTGCCCTGATGAGCCACATCATCTTGCAGTTACACCTTCAAAGCTATTGATCTTCTAACTCATCTGCTGCTCCAGTCTTCATGCACTTGAAGGGGTGACATCCCCTGACCACACCAACAAAGTTGATGTGCACCGCACTTAGTTTAGGCCGACAATTGAGTCGGTATGGCCGCTGGTGTGCACTACCAACTTCTGGTCTTCCCATAAATGGGACTAGCCGCACGGCAGCGGGGGTTTTAAATCAGAGTTTACCTTCTCCTAGATGAGCAGTCAGCCAAGATTGACGAGCCCCACCTGCCCGAAGCATCTGGTTTTGAGGTGCCAGAGATCCGCCTTTGCCCCTTCTCCCATCAGTAGAAACAGTTTCGCCTCGTGAAGGCCGGAGACAACGAGAGACAAAGCAATCATGGATGACGCAAACCATACTAGAAAAGATGGCAGAAAGGAAGAAAGTGAAAACCACTGATCCACCTAAATACAAACACCTGAAGAATGAAATAGAAGATGAATGCAAAAAAGCTAAAGATGAATGGTGGAATAAGAAGTGTGAAGTAGTGGAACAACTTGAGTCTCAACATCGTTCAAGAGAGATGCACAAGAAAGTGAAAGAGATAACAGGTCAAGGATACAGACAGAGAAGCAGTAAATGTATCAAGAACAAAGACGGCAAAATGCTCTTTGAAGAAGATGAAATAAAGTCCAGATGGGAAGAATATGTAAACGAACTATACAATGATGACAGAGGGAACCCACCCACAATTGAGAAAGAAGATGGGAATATTATATTAGTATCAGAGGTTGAGAAGGCTATCAATGATCTAAAGTCAGGTAAGGCTCCTGGAAGTGACCAGATAACATCAGAAATGATAAAAGGACTAGATGAAGTGGGGATTCAAATCATTCATAAGCTAGTAACTGACATCTATGAGACTGGATTTATACCATTGAATATGAATGAATCCATATTTGTACGACTCCCAAAGAAGCTAAAACCAACATTGTGTACTGAGTACAGAACACTAAGCCTGATGAGTCATATGTTGAAGATGATCCTGAAAATAATTTTACTGAGAAACAGACAGAAAATTGAAGAACAAATCAGTAACGTACAAAGTGGGTTTATATCTGGAAGAGGTACACGTGAAGGGATTTTCAATATGAGAATGATTTGTGAACGTTATTGTGAAGTGAACCAGGATGTTTATGCCTGCTTTATTGACTATGAGAAGGCCTTCGACCGAGTCAATCATGAACTGTTAATCAAATGTTTACAAGATATTGGTGTCAATGGCAAAGACATTAAACTAATTGTGAACTTATACTGGACACAACGTGCATTTATAAAAATGGAGCAGGGCCTATCGGATGAAGTTATGATTAAACGAGGAGTTCGACAGGGGTGTGTATTGTCACCATGTCTATTTAACCTGTACACAGAGATGATTTTCAGACACATTGAAGATTGCAAGGGAGTGACAATAGGTGGCATGAACGTCAACAATCTTAGATATGCCGATGACAGTGTAATACTAGCAGACAGTGAGAAAAACCTACAAGATATAGTGAATAGAATCAATAAAGCTGGAATACTATTCAACATGAAGATGAATGCCAGGAAGACCAAAACAATGGTTATAAGTAAAAAGACAGATAAACCAAATGTCAATATAACCATAGATGGCACAAACATAGAACAAGTATCCGAATTCATATATCTCGGACAAAAGATTACAAATGATGGGAGATGTGAGGAAGAAATTAAAAGAAGGATAACAATAGCCCGAACAACATTCTCCAAAATGTATAGAGTGTTAACATCAAGTAAGATATTAATACAAACAAGGAAGCGTATTCTTCAGTGTTATGTGTGGTCTACTCTAATGTATGGGGCAGAGACATGGACAATCTCTAAGAAAATGTACAAACGTTTAGCAGCATTTGAGATGTGGACTTATCGAAGGATGATGAAAATATCATGGACAAAGAAGATCACCAACAAAGAAGTTCTCAGAAAAATTAAAAATAAGAAAAGCTTGTTTGCCACTATACAGACAAAGAAACTTATTTATTTTGGCCACATCATTCGTCAGAGTTCAATATACCGTACATTGTTGGAAGGGAAGGTGAATGGCAGCAGAGGGAGAGGGAGACCAAGAACATCATGGTTTACAAATATTTCACAGTGGACAGGCTTGAATTATTCACAGTCTATCAGAACAGCACAACATCGGGACAAGTGGAGAACCATTGCATCCAACCCTCGACTAGAGGACAGAACTATTGATTGATTGATTATTTACATTCTTGTCAACCAACGATATCGAAATTGTATCAAACAGGCAAGGACATATCCAGGTGCTGACATATGTTCGGATCATAATCCAGTAGTAATCAGTATGGTAGTGAAATTGAAACAGCAGAACAAAATTAAAAACAACATTCAAATGGATATGAACATGTTAAAAGATGCAAAATACAGAACTAAGTATAATGTCTCTGTTCATAACAAATTCAGTGTACTGATGAATGAAGAAACTCCTCAGAGAGAGTATAACAACATTGAAATGGAATGGGAAGCTCTCAGAGAAAGCATGGTCAAGTCAGCAGAGGAGGTGTTATGGGGCTGTCACACTACGACGTAACGACGTCAACGTAGGGAGAACGTGAAGAACGTTGAACTTCTCGGCGTAGTATGCAAATTTGGGCAGAAGTTGAACGTGGATGCAGCTTAGTGGACAAGAGAGTAACGTCGGTAAAGCGTAGTGATACCGTCGTTCGACGAGAGAGGTGAACGTAATGAGGCTGACGGAACGTTATGAACGTTATTCCATCGTCAGAAGAACGTTACGTGACGTTAGCTACGTCATGAGACATTTAACGTACGTTGAATGCACGTTCTCCTGACGTTCTCCTGACGTTCTCCTGACGTTGTCCTGACGTTCCCATTACGCCCCGTGGTCATTTGCACTTGGTTTAATGGGGGTCAACCTAGTGGAACGTAGTTGAACGTAGTGAGGAGCATTGGAATAACGTCCGTTTAACGTCATTGACGTTCGCTGAACGTGAACAGAACGTACGGCGAACGTAAACCCTTACGTTCGACCTATGTCAAAACTTTTGAACATGTCCAAAACCTCGACGTATCTTGACGTAACACGACGTAATGTGACGTAGCTCGACGTCACTCTAACGTCATTATGACGTCATCATAACATAATCCAACGTACATCAACGTAATGACGAAATATCACCACGTTAGGCTCACGTTGGCTCATTACGTCGTAGTGTGACAGGGGTATAACCAAATAAAAAACGAGAGACAAAGCAATCATGGATGACGCAAACCATACTAGAAAAGATGGCAGAAAGGAAGAAAGTGAAAACCACTGATCCACTTAAATACAAACACCTGAAGAATGAAATAGAAGATGAATGCAAAAAAGCTAAAGATGAATGGTGGAATAAGAAGTGTGAAGTAGTGGAACAACTTGAGTCTCAACATCGTTCAAGAGAGATGCACAAGAAAGTGAAAGAGATAACAGGTCAAGGATACAGACAGAGAAGCAGTAAATGTATCAAGAACAAAGACGGCAAAATGCTCTTTGAAGAAGATGAAATAAAGTCCAGATGGGAAGAATATGTAAACGAACTATACAATGATGACAGAGGGAACCCACCCACAATTGAGAAAGAAGATGGGAATATTATATTAGTATCAGAGGTTGAGAAGGCTATCAATGATCTAGTCAGGTAAGGCTCCTGGAAGTGACCAGATAACATCAGAAATGATAAAAGGACTAGATGAAGTGGGGATTCAAATCATTCATAAGCTAATAAATGACATCTATGAGACTGGATTTATACCATTGAATATGAATGAATCCATATTTGTACGACTCCCAAAGAAGCTAAAACCAACATTGTGTACTGAGTACAGAACACTAAGCCTGATGAGTCATATGTTGAAGATGATCCTGAAAATAATTTTACTGAGAAACAGACAGAAAATTGAAGAACAAATCAGTAACGTACAAAGTGGGTTTATATCTGGAAGAGGTACACGTGAAGGGATTTTCAATATGAGAATGATTTGTGAACGTTATTGTGAAGTGAACCAGGATGTTTATGCCTGCTTTATTGACTATGAGAAGGCCTTCGACCGAGTCAATCATGAACTGTTAATCAAATGTTTACAAGATATTGGTGTCAATGGCAAAGACATTAAACTAATTGTGAACTTATACTGGACACAACGTGCATTTATAAAAATGGAGCAGGGCCTATCGGATGAAGTTATGATTAAACGAGGAGTTCGACAGGGGTGTGTATTGTCACCATGTCTATTTAACCTGTACACAGAGATGATTTTCAGACACATTGAAGATTGCAAGGGAGTGACAATAGGTGGCATGAACGTCAACAATCTTAGATATGCCGATGACAGTGTAATACTAGCAGACAGTGAGAAAAACCTACAAGATATAGTGAATAGAATCAATAAAGCTGGAATACTATTCAACATGAAGATGAATGCCAGGAAGACCAAAACAATGGTTATAAGTAAAAAGACAGATAAACCAAATGTCAATATAACCATAGATGGCACAAACATAGAACAAGTATCCGAATTCATATATCTCGGACAAAAGATTACAAATGATGGGAGATGTGAGGAAGAAATTAAAAGAAGGATAACAATAGCCCGAACAACATTCTCCAAAATGTATAGAGTGTTAACATCAAGTAAGATATTAATACAAACAAGGAAGCGTATTCTTCAGTGTTATGTGTGGTCTACTCTAATGTATGGGGCAGAGACATGGACAATCTCTAAGAAAATGTACAAACGTTTAGCAGCATTTGAGATGTGGACTTATCGAAGGATGATGAAAATATCATGGACAAAGAAGATCACCAACAAAGAAGTTCTCAGAAAAATTAAAAATAAGAAAAGCTTGTTTGCCACTATACAGACAAAGAAACTTATTTATTTTGGCCACATCATTCGTCAGAGTTCAATATACCGTACATTGTTGGAAGGGAAGGTGAATGGCAGCAGAGGGAGAGGGAGACCAAGAACATCATGGTTTACAAATATTTCACAGTGGACAGGCTTGAATTATTCACAGTCTATCAGAACAGCACACCATCGGGACAAGTGGAGAACCATTGCATCCAACCCTCGACTAGAGGACGGAACTATTGATTGATTGATATTTCCTAGAATCTTGAATGTCCTGGTTGGTAGCATAAGTCTCCACTCTACCTCGTCTACTGTCAGCTCAGCTCTTGGGTGGTTCGTAACCTTATGATGGTTACCTACCGGCTTCAGAACTGCAGCAATATAGAAAGGCACCGATAAATCGGTCTGATCTTTGGATTGAAGATTAAACTTTAGGTGGGACGGTTGTAGAAGCAGGGATCTCTTTACAACAATTTTAACGAAGCGTCGTTGGGGCAGATCTGGATCATTCCAGTCCAGCAGTAGCAGTGCACTCGTGTCCAGCAGCCGATGGTTTAGGAGGAAGGGAAGGGGAAAAGGCGGGTTCTACAGCAAGAACAAAGCGAGACAGCGAAAAAGGAAAAGGGCCCCACCCAAGCAAACAACTCCCTCGATCAGAGGGAAGAGTAAGCCCGGGAGAAAAAAAGAGAGACGGTTGGTATACAGGAAAGAGAAATGAGGAGAGTTGAGTCAAAGGGCCATGCCTCTTTGCTCTGTGGTTACCAGTCGTCGAGCCAGAGATACGGACGGAGTAAGAGGTAGGAAGTGAAATGCTGGCCGGCTCCCCCTCCTGGAACTCTTTTCAGACATAATCAAGGAGGAGTATGGCGTGGCGGAGAAGTGATAAAAGAGATGTGAACGAAGCGTGGTCCGGAGAGCAACTGTCTGCTGTCGCTGACACTGCGCCTTATATATCTGTACCCCAATTTGAGACCATTGTCATGCATAAAATCAAATACCACATATCTCCTGCTAACCTTCAATCTGAACCATTACTTACTCTCTGTCAAGCGCTTGGATTATCACCCACATATATCACTGATGCTCTCATAGAAAAATCAATCACTGTTCACGTACATCTCCAGTTTTCTATTTTGCATAATATAATAATCTACTGACTACAAGTCAGCGGGTTGGAAGTAATGGGGCTGTCACACTACGACGCTTCTTACCGGCGACCCGTCGACGTGTGTTGATTTGGGGCGATAATTAGTGAAATATCGAGACGCGCTGGGGGCGCGTTATGCACGCGTCGGTACACGTCGGTACATTATCTTTGACATTGATGGTCGGCGCCAAACGCCGGCGCGCGTTCCCAGTCGCCCAAGGTTTTAAACATGTTAAAAACAACCCAACGACCGCCAGCGCGCGAAAATATATGGGTAAGGACGTTAGGCACGCATCGCGCTGCGTTGGACGCGCCGGAATAACGTTATGGGAATGCTAGGAAGACGGCGCGCGTGCGGGACAGTCGTTGCTCACATGTTGCGGCAAACTGGGCCGTTTTTGTTTTACACCCTAGCAACGTTTAAGGTTAAATGAAGACGTCGCGCCAAACTTTTTTTTGTTTTTCTCCAGCGCGTCGACACACGTTGGCCGTGCGCGCATAACGCGCCGCGCTGACGCCGATCTTTTCCCCCAATCCGCCGAAAAGTTTGACGTTTCTCGACGCGCAAGATTTTATTTTCAACGCTGACGGGTCGCCGGGAGAAACGTCGTAGTGTGACAGCCCCATAAAACAGCCCCAGAATGTACTCTTGTTTATACCTTGGCTCGTCAGTTTGTGTAGCGCGTTCCCCTGGTGGCATGTGCGCAAACCAAACATGCCCCCCCCCCACCACCACCACTACCACCACCCTTCCCATTCCCTCCTCACCACACCAAACTCACTCCTGACATTCACACTTCAACGGCCATTCTCGCAAAAAACATCAATTACATGATCATAATTTATAGAGACACCAAACACATACCAACCATCTATTGCATACAAGCCTATAATATGTAAATAGAGTAGGCTAGTCTAGGGATAAGAGTAGAAGGAAAACAATTGTCAAGAAAGAAAAAAAAAAATAATATAGATTTACTAACCATAAACACCAACTATAAGAAAAAGAAAAGAACCGAAAACTGCCCAGCATTGAAAACAAGCCCGATTATCCGGGCTTACATGTTATGGACATCATAAACACCCCATCCAAAAAAAAAAGAAGGGAAAAAAAGGAGATTATTATTTCTCATAAAGTTGCATAATCCGATGATTTGAAATTACTGGTATATTTCTTTAGGTAAATATATTATATTGATTATACTTATCGTACTTATATGTACTTATGATCTGATCTACATTGCTTTACCTTGAAGTATTGGTAATTCCAAAGGCTTAACATAGAAGATGTCTAAAGTGAAAACTAAATTTTAATTAATTTCGGCGTCCACACTGAAATGTTCTGCCCGTCCTTATATTAGTACCTTAGATGTTGCCAGGACGTAAAACTCCAACAACCAACCAACTGAATTATTGGACATTATAGGTTTTAGCAGTGAACGATATCTGAGTGGCGCTATCAAATGGCAGAGTTAATAACACTCACAGTTACGTGACTCTAAATGGATGCCACTCTGGTCGAAGTGACCAAAGTTAGTCAAAACCATCAGAATTAATATGAAATGTGTACGATAGGCACAAAAGAAAGACTATTAACCACCCATACATGGCGAAGCATTAGTGAAGTATGATGATGAGCGTTGGCGGCGCTGATTAACAAAGGAGTAGTTATCAGAATGACCCACCGTTTGGTGTTGTTATATATAGATGGAGAAATGTTAGCAAGATGCACTACAAAGATGGTGATGACCTGTTACTAGTGTTAGTCTATAAGACATACACACATAATGATGGTGATCCATTAGTTAGTAAGACTACCCACATAATGATGGCAAACTGTTAGTAAGATTCACAACAAAAGTGATGGTGACCAATTAGTAAGATATACACACATAATGGCAATGACCAGTTAGTAAGATGTATGCACATAATGGTTGCGAACTGTTAGTAAGATGCACAAGAAAGACGATTGTGATCTGTTAGTAAGACATAGGCATGCACGTGTAATAATGGTGACCCATTAGTAAGACATCCACACATAACGATGGCAATCCGTTAGTAAGATATACACACATAACGATGACAATCTGTTAGTAAGATGTACATGCATAACAATGGCGACCCGTTAGTAAGACATACACACATAATGACAGTGCACCATTAGTAAGACATATACACATAATAATGGTGTGCCGTTAGTAAGACATACACACATAATGACGCTGCGCCGTTAGTAAGATGTCCACACAAAATGATGGTGTCCCATTAATAAGACATACACACATAATGACGGCGCAGTTAGCAAGCCATACTCACATAATGTTGGCAACTCATTAGTAAGACATACGCACATGATGAAAGTGACCTGTTAGTAAGACATACACACAAAATGACGCTGCACTGTTAGTAAGATGTCCACACATAATGTTGGCAACTCATTATTAAGACATACACACATGACGAAAGTGACCTGTTAGTAAGACATATACACATAATGATGGAAAACCACACATAACATACACACATAACGACTGACCCATTAGTAAGACATCAAGCGATAATGACACTGACAGCGCGCCATAAGACATACATGCATAACGACGGCACATGATTAGCAAGACATACACACATAACAATGGTGTGCTGTTAATAAGCCATACACATATAATGACAAGAACCCATTAGTAAGACATACACACATAACGATAGTGACCCGTTAGTAAGATATGCACACATAACGACGGTGCACCATTAGTAAGACATATACACATAATGATGTTGGACAATTAGTAAGTCACACACGTAACGATGGCACACTGTTAGTAAGACATACACACATAACAACAATGACCCATTAATAAGGCATACACACATAACTCCGACACGTAATTACTAAGACATACACACATAACGACAGTGACCCGTTAGTAAGATATACACACATAATGATGGTGCACCATTAGTAAGACATATACACATAATGAGGGTGTGCCATTAGTAAGTCACACACGTAACGATGGCACACTGTTAGTAAGACATACACACATAACAACAACGACCCATTAGTAAGACATACACACATAACTCCGACGCACCATTACTAAGACATACACACATAACGACAGTGACCCGTTAGTAAGATATACACACATAACGCTGGTGCACCATTAGTAAGACATATACACATAATGATGTTGCGCCATTAGTAAGTCACACATGTAACGATGGCACACTGTTAGTAAGACATACACACATAACAACAACGACCCATTAGTAAGGCATACACACATAACTCGGACGCGCCGTTACTAAGACATACACACATAACGACAGTGACCCCCGGGCAGAGTCGCTTGAGGCGGCGGTGGGGGCCGGGCCCCGGCGGCAGTCTGCGCCCGAGGTGCTGGGGCGGGGGGCGTGCTGTATCCTGCCTGCGTGTGCTCCGGCGCTCCTCGGGCTCCGGCCGACTCGAAGGCGTCCATGCGCGTAGTGAGGCGCTGCAGGGCTTGGAGAATGATGGCTGTGTCGCCCGAGGTGGCCGAGGGGGAGGCCATGGCCGGTGATGTTGAGGCGTCGCCGGGCGAGCCCGAGGCGGGCCCCGGCGTGGCCCGGGCGGTGAGCCTGGTGCTCTTGCGGCCTCTTCCCTTTCCGCGTCTGGCAGGTGCAGGAGCCTGAGGCCGGGGCAGCGGTCCGAGGGAAGGAGTGTCAGGAGAAAAGAGGTGAGGTCTGGAAGGCGGCAGGAGGGCGAGATGCCTGAGTGAGGCTCGGCGGGCGGCCTTATAAGGGAAGGGGGGGCAGGGGGGGTGGGCGACAGCAGGTGAGTGTGAAAGCTGCCGGCCCGGGGGAGGGCGAGTGAAGGTGAGGAGCGGGCGTCGGGTGAGGCGCGAATGCTGCGCGACAGGGGGGCGCGGGGGAGGGAGGCGGCGCGGCGGGGTCTGGTGAGGTGTGAGCGCAGCGCGACAGCCCGGGGCGGGGGAGGGTCTCTTCCTCTCCTCGCATCAAACGTAATGCTTCGCATTACGACCAATAGTAAGACACACCCACACATAACGACGGCGACCCGCTAGTAAGCCGCGCCACTGCCGGGCACTGCGCAGCTGCGGAAATCACTTGAAGGGTAAACAAATTGGTATTTGGGGAATTTTTTGAAAACGCAAACACGAGCCGAGTGATACTGGCCGTGCCACCAGGCCCGGTGTAAGTTATCCACAGCTGTCCGCTGTCACAGCACCGCCGCCCACCCACGAGAAGACAGCCGAGATAGCCGAGACAATTTGTGTCCAGGAACCAAACGCCCAGACAGCCCAGCCCTTGCTTTAAAGTTAATTGGCGTGTTATCTCAAATATGTTGTCAAACCTTATAGATCAAGTGCGCGCCAAATTCGCTGGTGGGTACGTGGGGGGGGGGGGGGGGGGGGGGGGCTTCGCTTGTATGCGGTGTATTTAAAAAAAAGTATACAAGTATAAATTAGTGGAACATTTCATCACTTTTTCTAGCCCCTTAGTAGCAATGATTCCAAATTGTATCTGGAGGCGCCCCTCGGTTCTACACCGCGCTGAACCTCGGCTGGGGTACTGCTTCACTAGCAGATTATATATATATATAGATTGTGTTTGTTTGTTGGTGAAACAGTTTATTCATCAGAACATACTGGTTTTTTTCAGCGCCCAGGCACTGGTCTTCCGGCCATTTACATTACTTTTTTTTTTTTAGTGATGTATTTATTAAGCGTGTTAATGCTTGTTTTCACTGCTGGACACCACTAATCCAATTTGATTTAAATCTTTTGGATTTTGTTTTGGTAACAATATAGGTTTTCTTGCTTCCTGTTTATGGCTTGTAACTGTTTGTACATTGCAAACAGTTACAGGATGGTTAACGGCCTGTATAGCTGACATAGTTGTCTGTATAGCTGAGATAGTTGCCTGTATAGCTGAGATAATTGCCTGTATAGCTGAGATAGTTACATATATAGCTGAGATATGTGTCTGTATAACTGAGATATTTGCCTGTATAACTGAGATAGCTGTCAGTATAGCTGAGATAGTTGCCTGTATAACTGAGATGGTTGCCTGTATAACTGAGATGGTTGCCTGTATAACTGAGATAGTTGCCTGTATAGCTGAGGTAAGTAATTGTGAGAGGAGGTACGCAATTACAAAATAGATAATCGCAGAACAGGGACCACATTTAGATATTTAGAAATGTTGTATTCACAATACACATAGAGTAAAACCTCTCTAAATCGACCGACCATGGGTTAGAGAGGTTTTACTGTACTTAGCTTTTCCATATGGTAGCCTTTAAATAGTCTTCAATTGTCCATTTATAAACAAAAACAAACACGCAATTATTTTAACTAATCCACATACTTCCACACTCATTCCTTCTTTTACCATAATAATTCCTATTCAGTTGTATGTTAAAGTTGCGTAGTCCAATAAAATATCAAATTTTCAAAACCAAACCAATTATCTAGATTTGATTTGACATATCTAACTTAGATACTGATACACTTATTAAGCATTTGTTTCTGCGTACAAGACAATACTGAGTCAATTTAACAGAACCTGTTACTGCAGAAGTCTATATCGTGTCAGAGTTTTGGCAACCTTGCCAAAAGTAATTTTCCATGTTTGCACTCAAAATATCTCAAAAGTTTACCATTTAAAATAAAAGTAACTTTGAACTAATGAAAAGTAGATACTAGTGATCGATCTAATATATTTATCTCAGAAAAAATCACAGAAATTCGAAACCATCGGACTATGCAACTTTAATAGCAGAATTTTACATTAGCGCCTACACTTATGCGCACGCGCACACGCATCAAGGCTGCACACTCGCTCACACATACGCGCATATTCTCACACCAACCCACTGCGCACTCTGACACGCGCATGCGCATGCGCACGCGCACGCACTCTCAAACCAACGCGGTACACGCGCGCACACACTTACAGAATAACTTACATATCCTCTTCCGGCTGATCTAGGCCCTAATGGGCCTCTAATTCCAGCTCATTATGGCAACAAAAGAACTGTTGTTTGCACACATATGTAGGTCGACGGTGCCCTGAAGTCATATAATGGTGGGCACACAGACGTACACACATCAACTTGGATAAACGCGCTGACGGACATATACTGACGTGTAAAAATTGCACTCACACACTATCACATATAATATATCTTTTGTGCTCAAAAACAATTTTGATCCCCGATTCCACAAGCGTTTAATGGTGAAAATCCAATTTCCCCAGATATTTTAGTTGAATAGGAAGATTCCTGTGGAAAAAACACAGTCGAATCATATGAGAGGTGACTGGTGACAAACAAGGTACATACATGTAGCTTGTGTCTAACTCCGACCCTTGAGGCTTTACAACATTTTGTAGAGGTAGTCCGCACAGCTTACATCTGAGGCTTTACAGTATTGTACAGAGGTAGTCCATGCAGTCTACATCTCAGACTTTATGGCATTGTACAAATGTAGTCCATGCAGCCTACATCTGGGGCCAAATGTATGAACAAGTTTTTATCGGCTCCGGTGGTAAGGGCGGCCGGCGGGTTAGCTATCGTCGGTGTTGGTATATGTGTCACGGGAAATGTATGTGGCCAAAGTGCGGCTTGGTTAGCTAACCAGTGCATTATTTATAGATTTGGGGAAACCCTCTGTGCCTTCGTCGATTAGTTTACATTCGTCGATTCGACAATATGAATAAGGCCGCCAGTGTGGCGGCAGTGTTAATAACGGTTTGATTTTAGGGTTAATTTGATTAAATTTCACTTATTACGTGTGTAAATCTGTCAAATATGATCGCATTGAATAGATTTGGCTGTAATATATTGCCGCCGATACGGCGGCGGCGGCCATGTTTAGTTGACGTTCGACAGTATGGATATCGACGTCGCTGCAGCGGTGGCGATTTGTTTACTTTACATTCGTCGATTCGACAATATGAATAACGCCGCCGATGTAGCTAATACGTTAATATCGCTTCAAATTTAGGGTTAAGTTAATGAAATTTCACGATTTGAGTATGAAATTCTGTTAAATATGATCGCATTGAATAGATTTGGCCGTAATCGGTCCCTAACACAGACGTTAAACCTGCTATAAGTTGGGGTTAATGTAGGCGACGTTAACTCTCAAGGTGTTTGTCTAACCCGGGCACATACATTGTCACTTTTGGCCACTAACCCGGGAAATCCCCGCGTGACGCATGGGTTAGGACCGCTAACCCGGCTTCATACATTTGGCCCCTGAGGCTTTACGACATCTGAGGCTTTATGGTATTGTACAGAGGTAGTCCATGCCGCCTACACCTGAGAATGTATGGTGTTGTACAGAGGTAGTCCATGCCGCCTACACCTGAGAATGTATGGTGTTGTACAGAGGTAGTCCATGCCGCCTACACCTGAGAATGTATGGTGTTGTACAGAGGTAGTCCATGCTGCCTACACCTGAGAATGCATGGTGTTGTACAGAGGTAGTCCATGCAGCCTACACCTGAGAATGTATGGTGTTGTACAGAGGTAGTCCATGCCGCCTACACCTGAGAATGTATGGTGTTGTACAGAGGTAGTCCATGCCGCCTACACCTGAGAATGTATGGTGTTGTACAGAGGTAGTCCATGCCGCCTACACCCGAGGTTTCACTTTTATGGTATTGTACAGAGGTAATTCATGCAGCTTACATCTGAGGCTTTACGGTATTGTACAGAGGTAGTCCATGCCGCCTCCACCCGAGCCTTTATGGTATTGGATAGAGGTAATCCATGCAGCCTACACCTGAGGCTTTACAACATCTGAGACTTTACTGTATTGTACAGAGGTAGTCCATGCAGCCTACATTTGAGGCTTTATGGTATTGCACAGAGGTAGTCCATGCAGCCTACATCTCAGACTTTACAACATCTGAGGCGTTAGGGTATTGTACAGAGGTAGTATGTGCAGCCTACATCTCAGGTTTTACGGTATTGTACAGAGGTAGTCCATGCAGCCTACACCTGAGGTGTTATGGTATTGTACAGAGGTAGTCCATGCAGCCTACACCTGATGCTTTATGGTATTGTACAGAGGTAATTCATGCAGCCTAAACCTGAGGCATTACGGCATCTGAGATTTGACTGTATTGCATAGAGATAGTCCATGCAGCTTACATTTGAGGCTTTACGGTATTGTACAGAGATAGTCCATGCAGCCGACATGTGAGGTGTTATGGTATTGTACAGAGGTAGTCCATGCAGCCTACACCTGGGGATTTATGGTATTGTACAGAGGTAGTCCATGCAGGCTACATCTGAGGCTTTACGGTATTGTACAGAGGTAGTCTTGTATTGGAGGTTTTCCGGTAAAGTGTAGAGCGATAGTCCATGTCACGTGTGTTGGAAAGTTTGGTTTATTCAACGACGCCTCTAGAACACATTGATTTTTATCATCGGTTATTAGACGTCGAACATATATTCATTCTGACATATTTCTTTGGAGGAAACCCGCTGCCGCCACATAGGCTACTCTTTTCGCCAAGAAGCAAGGAGTCTTTTATATGCACTTTCCCACAGACAGGACAGCACATACCACAGCCTTTGATGAACCAATTGTGGACCACTGGCTGGAACGGTAAATAGCCCAAACTGAAAATGGCCAGCACTGAGCAGGATCGATCGGATTACTTGTATTGGAGGCTTTACGGTATAGTGTAGAGCTATAGTCCACGTCACTTGTGTTGGAGGCTGTACGGTATAGTGTAGAGGTAGTCCATGTTACTGTTATATACTTTACGGCATTGCGCAGAGATACATACAGTCCATGTGGCCTGTGTCTGAAGTTTTACGGTAATATACAGCGCCACCTGTGGTCAGGGGCTCACCTGGGAGTCAGGGTGGGTGGCTGGCATCCATCCTCCGTCAATAGATGGCGCCATTTCTCCGCCCGACCGTGATCTATGGCGCTAATCGCCGAGACCCTCCGCGGCCAGTAATGATTAATGCCCGCTGTACAATTACAACAACATCTTCATTGGCAACAGCTGTCACGCTCCCGGTTTTTTTGTTGGTAAACAATTTTTATTTTTCAGAACAGTTCTGTTTTCCCTTCCTTTAGCATTGTGGCACTTGTTGTAGCATTTCAGTCATAAATAACGAAATATTATTTAAACATTTTTTAAACAGAAATTTATGGTATCGATTAACTTAAATATAACTCTACTATTGCAACTAGATTTATAATTGATTAATTTAGAGCTATAAACAAAAGCGCAAGCTGTATCTCATGTATCTCGGCTGAATCGGTAGAGCGCGGGCCTCGCGTGCCAAAGGTCGGGAGTTCAGTCCCAGTTAAAGCTGCATAGTACGATGAAATATCAAATTTTCAAAACCAAACCAATTATCTAGATTTGATTTGACATATCTAACTTAGATACTGATGCACTTATTAAGCATTTGTTTCTGCGTAGAAGACACGGGTACCGACTTGTGACAGTGCACACTCATGGCGACTTTATAGCACTTCCCCACTGGGAGACCAGACCACCAGCACCATGACCTGATATCCCACACAGTCACATTATCCCGACACTGAGCCAACCAGTCCGTGCCCTATCCTATTAATTTAGAGTGCCAGGCTAGGAAGCGGCAAGCATCAATTTTATAAATCATCGGTTTGACTCGACCGGAAACCAAACTCCCGATCTCCCACACGCGAGGTCCACGTTCTACTGAGTCGGCCACCACTCTCGGTTGTATAGACTCATACGTTTGGTTCAGCCAATTATAATAATGAGCAATGTGTTGGTGCTGACGTCATCACAAAACCGCTCGTGCAACACACACTACATGACCAGTGTGGCGCCCACATGGCGCTACAGAAAACCCATGCTGTGTGCAGGAAGTTCGAGGCATCTCCGCTCTTTCCCAACAAGCCCGCGAGATGTCGCGTCCACACATGGCTCTCCATCAGTGGCGACGTGTGTCCGGCGATTAGTGTCCCCCCGTATTTCGTGCAGCCTCACGTGACGTGAGACACATACTGCCGCGCAGCGAACAGCTGCGTCCCGCGCACCGGAAGTGAACAGTGCCCCATGTCGTCTGCCGCAATGCATGCCGGTTGGGGGGCCTTTTAACAAACAACTCATTGAGAGTCTGCATTAGTAAGCAAATTTGATGTGACCCGGTGAACGAGCGTTTTATGGCGAAATCTCATTCTTGACTGAAATCATAAATACTGTGTCATTATTTGATGTTTCCTTACCTTCAAATTTAGTTTTAGTTTTTTTCTTTTACATCCTAGCAACATCTAAGGTCATATCAGGATGGGTACTGACGTTTGACAGCGCGCACTCATGGCGACTTTTATAGTGCTGCCCCACTGGGAAATCAGGCCACCGGCACCATGACCTGATATCCCACTCAGTCACATTATCCTCATATTGAGATAATCAGTCCTTGCCCTATCCTATTAATGCCGAGCACCAGGCTATGAAGTGACAAGTATCAATTTTGTAAGTCATTGGTTTGACTCGACCGGGAATTGAACTCCCCACCTTCCGCAGGGGAAGCCTGGGCTCTACCGATTAGGATTGATGTGACCGGGATGGCCGAGCTCTTATGGGGAAACCACACTGTTGGCTGAAATGACAGCAAATACTGTGTTACTATTAGTCTTAGTGGTTTCTTCTACTGTGCAAATTGCTTCTACGGTGCAAGTGGTTGCTTCTACGGTTGCTTCTACGCCTTCAAATTATAGTGTACCGTGGGCCTTGGCCGAAGAGGTAGAGAGTGCAGGGCCTCGCACATGGGAGTCCTGGTCGAGTCAACTCAATGACTTATAAAATTTACACTTGTCGCTTCCTAACCTGGTGCTCGGCATTAAAAGGATAGGGCAAGGACTGGTTAGCTCAGTGTCAGGATAATCAGTGGGATATCGGGCCATGGTGCTGGCGGCCTGATTTCCCAGTGGGCAGCACTATGAAGTCGCCATGAGTGCTCACTGTCACAAGTCGGTGGTACCCGTCCTGATATGACCTTATATGTTACCAGGAAAACAACCACTCAATTATGGTGTTTTCGGTCGGTGATTTATTGGTGATGCGCTCCGTGTTGAGTTAGTGGTTCAAGTCCTCCGTTACCAGGGCCGCATTACGACAAGAGTTGAAGAGACCCCTGAGAAGATTGACAAAGCATGTTGGTCTTAAACTAGTTACCTTAACCATGTTCATCTAACACTATTAGTAGCCATCTCAATTTGAACATGGAAATGACAAAGCATGTTGATTTTATACTAGTTACAGTAACCATGTTCATCTAACACTATTATTAGCCAGATCAATTTGAACATGGAAATGACAAAGCATGTTGATGTTATGCTAGTTACAGAAACCATGTTCATCTAACACTATTATTAGCCATCTCAATTTGAACATGGAAATGACAAAGCATGTTGATTTTATACTAGTTACAGTAACCATGTTCATCTAACACTATTATTAGCCAGATCAATTTGAACATGGAAATGACAAAGCATGTTGATGTTATGCTAGTTACAGTAACCGTGTTCATCTAACACTATTATTAGCCAGATCAATTTGAACATGGAAATGACAAAGCATGTTGATGTTATGCTAGTTACAGTAACCATGTTCATCTACCACTATTATTAGCCAGATCAATTTGAACATGGAAATGACAAAGCATGTTGATTTTATACTAGTTACAGTAACCATGTTCATCTAACACTATTATTAGCCAGATCAATTTGAACATGGAAATGACAAAGCATGTTGATTTTATACTAGTTACAGTAACCATGTTCATCTACCACTATTATTAGCCAGATCAATTTGAACATGGAAATGACAAAGCATGTTGATTTTATACCAGTTACAGTAACCGTGTTCATCTAACACTATTATTAGCCAGATCAATTTGAACATGGAAATGACAAAGCATGTTGATGTTATGCTAGTTACAGTAACCATGTTCATCTAACACTATTATTAGCCAGATCAATTTGAACATGGAAATGACAAAGCATGTTGATTGTATACTAGTTACAGTAACCATGTTCATCTAACAACAGTATTAGCCATCTCAATTTGAACATCAAATGAGAAGTTGGTCTTACACTAGTTACAGTAACCATGTTCATCTAATACCAAGCGTGTTGGTCTTACACTAGTTACAGTAACCATGTTCATCTAATACCAAGCGTGTTGGTCTTACACTAGTTACAGTAACCATGTTCATCTAATACAAGCGTGTTGGTCTTACACTAGTTACAGTAACCATGTTCATCTAATACCAAGCGTGTTGGTCTTACACTAGTTACAGTAACCATGTTCATCTAATACCAAGCGTGTTGGTCTTACACTAGTTACAGTAACCATGTTCATCTAATACCAAGCGTGTTGGTCTTACACTAGTTACAGTAACCATGTTCATCTAATACCAAGCATGTTGGTCTTACACTAGTTACAGTAACCATGTTCATCTAATACCAAGCGTGTTGGTCTTACACTAGTTACAGTAACCATGTTCATCTAATACCAAGCGTGTTGGTCTTACACTAGTTACAGTAACCATGTTCATCTAATACCAAGCATGTTGGTCTTACACTAGTTACAGTAACCATGTTCATCTAATACCAAGCGTGTTGGTCTTACACTGTTACAGTAACCATGTTCATCTAATACCAAGCGTGTTGGTCTTACACTAGTTACAGTAACCATGTTCATCTAATACCAAGCGTGTTGGTCTTACACTAGTTACAGTAACCATGTTCATCTAATACCAAGCGTGTTGGTCTTACACTAGTTACAGTAACCATGTTCATCTAATACCAAGCGTGTTGGTCTTACACTAGTTACAGTAACCATCTTCATTCAAAGCTAACACGCATCTCAATCTGATCATATCAGGATCCATTTAAAAGACGTACAGTACAATTCCAGGGGGTGAGTGTCTACACTGACCTCTCAGGCAAGGAGCCACATAGACAGGCGGGTGTGGATAGGGTGATTGCATCAGGGAGCCTGGGTGGTGTGTTATTGTTGTCAGCACGCTAGGCCGGGAATGGCAAGAAGCGTGCTGTAAAGTGCGACGGCCGGCAGCTGTGGTTGTGTAGGCAGGTTAAATAGGAAATCACTACAGGCAAGTATAGAGAAGGAAGGCAAGAGATAGAGTGTGCAGAAGGAACCAGAAGGAGCTTGCTTAGTTTATTATATATATAGCTTTTAGAATCCAAGATGGTGGTCGTCACATGGGTTGATCTACCAATCAGAGTTCAATCTGTTATATCCAAGGCCTGGTCATGCTGGCTACAGTGCCTTGTAGTGGCCAGTGATCCATAAATAACACCATGGGGGGGGGGGGGGGGGGGGGGGAGGGGGTATGTGAGGTGACTCCTCCAAAGACTATCTAAGAAGTGACACTCCTCTTCTCTACTATTTTACTATACAATTTCTATACCTAATGAGTAATAGTTTACCAACTCCACATATCCCTCATATGCCTTTGGATTTTATATCACCATTTATCATTTTTTGACAAGTTGCAATTTATTATAGTAGTTTCACATATATCCTCATATGCCATAATGTCGGAAAATTTTACAGTGCGTTCAAAATCCAACTCTGAACTCAATATTTCCCATTTTCATCACCTCCAAAACAGTAGGTACTGTGCAACTTGTTGCTTCAATGGTGATTTAATGTTATAAATAGCCTGGAGACTTATTTAATACGTATATATATGCGTACTGCAGGGCACGCAGTTGATCAAGGACAAATAAATACCACCAATAAATGCCAATAACCTCAAGATGCACAAGTCAACGGACTTGGGGGATGTTTGGGTGTACTCGACGCATCCAAATAAACGCGCGAAATATAATAAGGTAGACAGCGCAGTGGATATACACACTTGACTCCAGGGTGACGCCAGAGACAGTATTTACTAACAATTCATGGAGCATTTTCGCAAAATTAAAAATAACCCCCACCATGAAGTGTAATCTCGCTGCACGGCAATCCCTCGCGATAGCAAACTTATTTGGTGGTAGGCGTTTAAAAGTCAATTCCCTTTTGAGCAGTGGGGGTTAAAGTTGCATACTCCGATGGTTTTGAATTTCTTTCATTTTTCTCAGATAAGTATATTAATTTGATTGTTAGTATCGACCGTACTTTATTTTGAAGTAACGCTTATTTTAAATGGCTAACTTTTGAGATATTTTAAACGCAAACACGTCACATTTGTTTTTTGGCAAGCATACCAAAAGTCTGACCTGATAGGCTTCTGCAGGAACAGGTTCTATTAAATTGACTCAATATTCCCTTCTGCGTTGTGATAAATATGTAATAAGGGCAGCAGTATCTAAATTAGATATGTGGAAATCAAATTTAAATAATTGCTTTGGTTTTGAAATGTTGATGTTTCATCGGACTATGCAGCTTTAAATATGTATGCAGTGGAAATAATGGCGTCTTTCTGATTTTTTTGCGGCGTTGTGGGTGAACGGGTTTATTTTAATGGAAGGACATATATGTGCTCCATAATCTATTATGGGAAGATAAACAAGGACACCCAACTCACACAAGTATGTACGGCGTCGCTTGACCAACTCACACACTCACACTCACACACATACATACACACTCACATACAGACACACAAACTCACACACAGACACACTCACACACACACACTCACACACAGACACACCCACTCACATACAGACACACAAACTCACACAGACAACACTCACACACACTCACATTCACACTCATACTCACACACTCTCACACACACTAGTGTGCACACACACACACACTCGCACACTCACACACACACTCGCACACTCATACATACTCACATTCACACTCACACACTCACACACATGCGCACACAGACGCACACTCACACACACTCACACTCATACTCACACACACTCACACACACTAGCACTCACACTCACACACACTCACACACACACACGCACACATACTCACATTCACACTCACGCTCACACTCACACACACTCACACACACGCGCACACAGATGCACACTCACACACACACACACACACACACACGCACACACACTCACACACACGCGCACACACATGCAAACTCGCACACACTCACACTCATACTCACACACACTCACACACACTAGCATAGTAGCACGCGCACTCACACACACACTCACACACACACTCGCACACACGCCTGTGACAAAGCGGAGGGCGCAGATCACAACCCACGCAATAAACACTGACCTTTGATTCCCAGGGTGCAAAGCGAACATCACCCGTCAGCAGCCGATAATAAAGGAACGCGCGGAAAGCTAAGGAGTTACTATGACAACGGACGACCGGGCATTTCTAGGCGGGTACTGCTGTGTTTCGCGCCTTCGCCCCCCCCCCCCCGCCCCCTTCCTCCTCTCCCCCTCCCCATACCGCCTTCCTCCTCCCTACTCCCCCGCCCCCTTCCCCTCTCCCTCCCCTTCCCATCTTCCCTCCTCCCCTCCCCTCCCCCTCCTTCACCTCCTCTCCCTTCCCCCTTTTCCCGTCCTCCGCCCCCCCCCCTCCTCCCCGCGGGAGGTGTCGGCGGTTTTGCCAAGCACCAACGCGCCCCCTGGTGGCCGGGGTGACAGTTTGACGGGACCCAGGAGGGGGTGGTGACTCCAGGTGTGCACAGGTGTGCAGCCGTAACGGCTTCCCCGGGCCGCCCCTGGAGGGCGCCACCTCCCGGGAGTAGTGTGTGTGTGTGAGTGTGAGTGTGAGTGCGTTTGTGTATGTTTGTGTGTGTGTGGTGGTGTTGGGGAGGCGGTTGGTTGGTTGTTGGGAGTTTTACGTCCTGACAACATCTAAGGTCATCTCAGGACGGGTACCGACTTGTTGACAGTGTACACTCATTGCGAACTTTATAGTGCTGCCCCACTAGGAAATCAGGCCACCAGCACCATGACCTGATATCCTACTCAGTCACATTATCCTGACACGAAAGCTTGACAGATTAAATAATTTAATTAAAGTGGCATAGTCCGAGGATTTTGAGTTTCTGTTATTTCCTGAGATAAAGATATTAGGTTGATCATTATAAACTACCTTACATTAGATTGAAGTAACTTTTATTTTAAATGGCTAACTTTTGAGATATTTGAAGTGTAAATGTGCTAAATTAATTTTGGCAAGCTTGCCAAAACTCTAAACACCATAGGCTTATGCGGTAACAGGTTCTATTAAATTGACTAAGTATTCCCTTATATGTGATGACAAATGTTTAATAAGTGCACCAGTATCTAAGTTAGATATGCAGAATCAAATCTAGATAATTGTTTTCGTTTTGAAAATGTTATGTTTTGATCGGACCATGCAGCTTTAATGCATTATTGCCCCAGCAGTCCTACGAACATTCAAACTCTAGCGCCTCTTGCATGCTTACCGACCTCAGCTTTACCTTGGCCAATACACATCCCAGAGGTCCTCGCGCCTCATGTGCCATATCGCGAAATAACTGATATAAAGTAAAACCTCTCTAACCGATCACCTCCACAGATCGACCACTCCCCAATATCGATCGCTTTATTTGGATCCCAAACGATTACCCATACAATACCATTATAATGATTTTGTTAAACCTCCCTAAACCGACCACCTCCCTAAATGGACCATTTAAACTCAGTCCCATAGTCGGTCGATTTAGAGAAGTTTTCGTGTGCCATATATGATGATGATGATGATGGTATGTCACAGTGCCTTCCGGTACCAATGATATATATGATGCTTAGCAGTATCAGTCTATACCCATAATATAGTGCTTTGTATATGTCATAGTGTTTTATTATTCCATTTGAAGGTGAGCTTCCGAGCCAGTAATGCATGTATCCTTAGCTCCCAGAATACTGACCAGGACCAGGACTCTGTACATGAGTATATGGTGTTCAATGTTCCCTGTTTATCTACAAGAAAAGTGCATTGAGCAGGACCGACCACTGTACATGGTATTTGTCGATTTCACTAAGGCGTTTGATACAGTCAGGAGGACCGGGTTATGGCAGCTACTGAGGAAGTATGGATGCCCAGAGAAGTTCACAACTATGATCGAGGCTGTACATACAGGAATGATGGCAAATGTTAGTGTTGGAGGGAAAGTCTCGGAATCGTTTGGGGTTACCAATGGGGTCAAGCAAGGTTGTGTACTGGCCCCCACACTCTTCTCCATCTTCCTATCAGCAATGCTGGATGAGGCTTTCCGAGGCATGGGGGATGGCATCTATATACAGTCCAGACAGAGCGCTGACCTATTCAATGTCACACACTTCAGAGTGAAGACCAATACTACTCGGATATTGGTGAGAGAGCTGCTATTCACAGATGACAGTGCACTGGTTGCCCACTCTGCTGAAGAGCTCCAGAAAATAGTGGATGCTTTCTCCGATGCATCAAAGAAGTTTGGCCTGAAGATTAACATCAAGAAGACGGAGGTGCTGTACCAACCCAACTCTACAAGAACCCGAGAGGAGGATATCATGGTTGACGGAAACAAGCTGAACTCTGTTCCGGAATTCACCTACCTCGGAAGCACTATATCAAGTGATGGACGCATTGATGCTGAAATACAGAGGAGGATGGCCAAGGCTAGCGCATCTTTCGGCCGACTACGCCAGAGACTCTGGAACAACCACCATGTGTCCATGTGGGTCAAAGGCAAGATCTACCGTGCAATCATGCTATCCACCCTACTATACGGAGCCGAGGCCTGGACAGTGTACAGACGACAGGTGAAAAAGCTGCATGCCTTCATGATGCGACATCTGCGTTCAATCATGAGGCTAACCTGGAAGGACAAAGTGACAAATAAGGAAATACTCGAACAGATGGGGCTGCCCTCTATGGAAGATCTTCTGATCAAAAAGAATCTCCGGTGGACTGGACACCTCATGAGGATGTCATCAGACAGGCTACCAAAGCAGATCCTCTATTCTCAACTGTCTTCTGGTTACAGAAAGAGAGGGCACCCTCGTCTCCGGTTCAAGGATACCATCAAGAGAAACCTGAAGCTGAGAGACATTAAGACCGACTCATGGACATCACTCTCACAGCAGAGAGCTAAATGGAGAGCGGCAGTCAAGCAATGAAAGCAGTCTTTGTCGCATCACGACCAACAGCATGATGATGATGATACGGAAATAACTGATTAATATAATATGAATACAAACGCGTATGTATTTACAGACCCAGGACTTGTCCTTATTAATATTATAATTAGTTATCCTTTTGGGGGGAGGTGGGGGGGGGGGGTCTCTTTTAATTACGTTGCACATTCCCCATTCTGCCTACAAGTACAACTGGCGCAGATGATTAAAGAAGGTACGGCCACGGAGGCTCCAGCTAAGTACATGCGGCGCGGCGCGGTAATGGGCTACGCTCGCTAAGGGATTGGCGTCCCAGCGTGCAGATTCAAGAGTTTTTCTTTCGCCAGCTCAGCGATCACATCAATTTGTATCTGTGTTCAGTGGAGGGCAACATGATCACAAGAACAACGCCTTCTAATTAGAAGCGTAGTTTCTGTCATTTGCGCAATAGAAAGCGTTCATGAATAAATGTCGCAGGTTTTCTGTTTATTTTGTTCTGAGGATCATTTCTCATTGTTATTAATTATATCCCCTAAATAAATTATGCCCCTAAATTGTTATTAATTATATCCCCTAAATAAATTATGCGCCACTGCTAAATAGGTTGTTATGCCAAATGTTCATAAGTTACTATCTGTATATACATTATCTATATATAATAATCTCTTTGTATATTTAGAGATATCAGGTCATGGTGCTGGCGGCCTGGTCTCCCAGTGGAGCAGCACTATAAAGTCGCCATGAGTGCGCACTGTCACAAGTCGGTACCCGTCCTGATATGACCTTAGATGTTGCTAGGACGTAAAACAACAACAAACAAACATATATTTATAGGGGGAAATATTACTTATTTCTGAATATATATATGTTTGTTTTGCCTTGAGGAATTTATTAAAAAGAGACGTACTCATGGCGACTGTATAGTGCTGCCCAACTGGGAGACCACGCCACCAGCACCATGACCTGGTATCGCAATCAGTCACATTATCCTGACGTCGAGCCAACAAGTCCATGCCCTATCCTAAAAATGCCGAGCGCCTGGCTAGGAAGCTACCAGTATCAATTTTGTAAGTCACTGAATTGACTTGACCAGGGAATGCAACTCCCGACCTTCCGCACGGAAGGCCTGCGCTCTACCGATCGGACCACCGCGTCCAGTGCGCAAAAGTAAAAGCCTGCGGGACATGGAACAACCGTTTAGCACGTCATGCGCATGCGTGTGGCTGACAGACGAGAAGCCAGCCCCGGGTTGAGAGGGTGTAGGGGGAGGGGGGAGGGGGCGTGGGGAGGGGGGAGGGGTGGGGGGAGGGGGGGTTGTCCAAAAACCTACGTCATCCCCCCAAGACACTTGCCAGATGTGAGTGCAACTTATTCGTCACACGCATGTGACCACGTGACTGTATTAAAAATAAAATGTTAAAGGAGTGAGAAAACGAAACGGATCATGCGCACAGATTCTGGGTGTGTAAGTGTTGCAAACTAAAGGTGCATAGTCCGATGATTTTGAGGTTTTGTCATTTATTGAGATAAATATATTAGGTTGACCGTGATAATCTCCCAGACGGGATGGCCGAATGAGTTAGAGCGTCCGTCTCCTGTGTTGGTAGATCGTGGGGTTGTGGGTCAAACCAATGACTTAAAATTCGATACCTGTTGCTTCCTAGCCTGGCGCTCGGCATTATTAGGATAGGGCAAGGACTGGTTGGCTCAGTGTCAGGATAATGTGACTGAGTGGAATATCAGGTCATGGTGCTGGCAGCCTGGTCTTCCAGTGGGGCAGCACTATAAATTCACCATGAGTGCGCACTGTCACAAGTCGTCACCCATCCTGTTATGACCTTAGATGTTGCTAGGATATAAAACAACAACAAACAAACCTTACTTTAGTTTGAGGTAACTTTTATTTTAATGGCTAACTTTTGAGATATTTGAAGTGTAAATATGGCAAATTATTTTAGGCAAACACGCCAAAACTCTGACACCATAGGCTTCAGCAGTAACCGGATCTATTAAATTAGCTTAGTATGCCATTCTATGTGGCGACAAATGTTTGATAAGTGAACCAGTATCTAAGATCTAGAAATCTAGATGATCGCTTTGGTTTACAAAATTTGAATATTTGAATATTTTCATCGGACTATGCAACTTTAACTGCGGGTGCTGCTACCACAATCCGTGACGCATTGGTTTCAGCGTTACGACAGTGCTGCCCCCTGGTGACGTTAGCTATCACCACTATATAAAGTGTGCAGCGCGCTTCAGTCTGTAACTGATGAATGTTGACTCAGATGGTTGGTTGTTGCAGGTTTACATCCTGACAACAGCTGAGGTCATACCAAGACAGGTACCGATTTATGACAGTGTGCACTCATGGTGACTTTATAGTGCTGCCCCACTGGGAAATCAGGCCACTGGCACCATGACCTGATATCCCATCCCACTCAGTCACATTATCCTGACACTGAGCCAACCAGTCCTTGCTGTATTCTAATACTGCTGATCCCCTGGCTAGGAAGCGACAAGTATAGATCTTTGAGTCATTGCTTTCAATCGACCAGGGTTCGATCCCATGAGTTCGAATCCCACGATCTACCAAACCGGGAGACTGGACGGTCTACTCATTTAGCCATCACGTCTGGTGTGGCAGAGCAGTACGCGTTCAAACAGTTTTGCACTGTTTTTGTTTTTTTATTTACTTTGTGCGTTTCATTTCCGAGTGTTCGCATGATTGGAGTTTCCGGTACAATATTCCATGCCGGTGTCGTGGTTTAGATTCTCAGTGGGTTTAGAGTCTATGCTCTGGGTTCTGCGCATGTGCGCATTCGATTAACACAACCCGGGCGACTCGGGTCACCCGAGTTCCTAATAATTCAACTAGAACACCACAACTGGAATTGACAAAAACATGTGCCGTGTGCAAAATGTATAACCCACCTCTTGGCTGGGGTTGGCTAGGAGCTATGACGTCATATTTATGCGTCAAAAAGTCTCTCGGGTCACTCAAGTTGATTAATTGAATACGCTGAGATGCCGTTCGATTTTTTTAACGCATGCGCAGAACCCTATAGACTCTATCTAAACCCACTGAGAATTTAAACCGCGACACCGGTGCGCTATTCTGGTTGACCACTATGCGTGCTTTAAGCACTTATATACTTATTCCACACATATTTACAGCCCCCCTAACCCCAACGCCCTCCCCTCGGAATGAATGCCCAATTGCACTAATCCAAGACTGACATAATTGTCACGTCAACAGGTCGAATGCTTACGGGGGAAGATGATTATTCCACAGTCCATTAGCCCGAGGAAGACATTTAAAATCAACTCTTCCCAAGAATATTAAAGTTGTGTAGTGGTCTGCACTGAGCTCTCATGCAAGTAACCACATAAACGGTAGGTGTGGGTAGTGTGGTGATATCAGGGAGCCTAGGTGGTGTAATGGTTAGCACACTGGCCCGGAATGCAAAGAGATGTCGGTTCGAATCCCGCTCTAGGCGCAATATTTCCCATTTTCATCACCCCCCCACGACACTGGTTGCCGTGATCATGATCCTGTACAAGCTTTGCGCTGTATGGTTGTTGAACCTACCCTGTGTATGTATGTGTTAGTGCATTGCCTGTATGTATGTAATTGTAAGCATTAAAAGACTTACAATTCCAGGGGGACGAGTGTAGTAGTGTGCACTGACCTCTCATGCAAGTAACCACATAGACAGGTAGGTGTGGGTAGTGTGGTGATATCAGGGAGCCTAGGTGGTGTAATGGTTAGCACACTGGCCCGGAATGCAAAGAGATGTGGGTTCGAATCCTGCTCTAGGCGCAATATTTCCCATTTTCATCACCCCCATGACAGTTGCATAGTCCAATGGTTTGGAGTTTCCATAATTTTTCTGAGATAAATATATATTAAATAGATTGTTATTATCTACATTACTTCACTTTGAAGTAACTTTTATTTTAAATAAACTAAGTTTTGAGATATTTGAAGTGCAAACATGTCAAATTAGTTTTGGCAAGTACAACAAAACTCTGACACCATAATCTTCAGTAGTAACAGTTTCTATTAAATTGACTCAGTGTTCCCGTCTATGGGGCAATAAATGCTTAATATGTGCATCAGTATCTAAGGTAGATTGTTGAATCAATTATAAGTAATTACTTTGGTATTGGAAATTTGCATTTCATCGGACTATGCAGCTTTAAGGCACAGTCACACCTTACCGGATTGGGGAACCGGATAGAAACCGGACACTGTCCAGTGAAATGCATGAATGTCTGCTTTATATATGGTCAGCATCCGGCGTTTCCGTTCTCTGTCTGGTGGTGTCTGGCTTGTATGGTGGCAAGTTTTGAACATGCACAAAACTTGGACCGGATGCCGCCGGACTGATGTGTATGGTTGGTGTCTGGTTTAAGTTTGTTTGTCCATTTTGTCCGGTTCATGTCCGGTACCCATCTGTAATGTCCCGGTTTGCTTCCTGAATAGTCCGTTGACAGGAACCTTACCAGACATAACGGAGTTAAACCGGAGAGCTACTGGACGCAAACTGTCTTGAAACGGACACTAAACAGATATACCATACACATAACGGATTTGCCGGAGAACTAATGGAGAACTCCGGATTTCTACCAGAGAGAGCCTGGACAGTTAACGGAGACGCTCAGGACATGTTCAGGACGTCTGCTTGTTCCAAACCATGCTTGCTTGAACTAACTACGACGACGAATACGGCGGAAAGAGTGTAGTTTTCGACAGCAGAAGATGTTGTGTGTTGCGGGAATTCAGTCGGCCGTTATTTTATATGTTTTTGGTGCATCCATGATGTCATGTAAACAGTCCGGTATGTGTCCGGTTGATGTTCGGTCCGTCCGTTTGACATTCGGTTTTCGCCCGTCGGTTCACCGTTGCTTGTCCGGTACAGCGTTCGTTACATACGTTGTTATCCGGTGTCGTCTGGTTATCGTCCGGTGGCTATTCCTTAATGAACATTCCATGTCCAGTTAGCGTTCGTTTTGTCCGGCAGCCTTTGACCCAATAGCGCAACATTTCGATACATTTTGATACATTTTGATACCGAACACCACCGGACTATAAAATTCTTTGTCCGGTTATATCCGTTCCTCAATTCGGTAAGGGGTGCCAGGCACTTTAACAAAATACATAGCGTATATATTATATTTTCCACAGCAACTTTCAGGGTTTGTCAAGAGGTTGGTTAACGAGGTGGGTCAATGTGGGGGCACTTCAAGTTCGGTAGCATAAATATTTATACAAGTACAGAAATGGCAGAAATAAAAGGTTTCATGTATTTGGTAATTGGTGTTGGGTAAATCAGTGGCTCTGTGCTATTTGCCGCGATACTGCTATTGTGAGAGGCTATTATATATTGCTCTGTGGGCTTGTCTTGGCCCCATTTACCGTGTGAATTTTGCTTTTAATTTTACTGGCACGCATGTTTTATTCGAGCCTTGGATATAAAATTTGCCATCCCACTATTGTGTCGTCCCATGTTGTCTGTTTCAGCCAAGTTTTATATATATATATAGAGAAATGTATTAACCTTCTCCTATTTATACTCGAGTAAGTCGTTATACATCATATATATGTTATATAAATGCAGGTTATGCGATAACATAAGAAACGAGGAGAGTTAAAAACATAGAAGCATGTGACGTTGTACATTAGTTCTGCCAATTGACGTCGGCAATTGGGGGCGCCACCAGCTTTAGTATGGAGCTGACCTGCAGCAAATAAAAAATAAATGAGAGGAATTAATTAATAATCAAGGAATGAGTAAATGCTCCACCTTTTCATATAAATATAATAAAATATATAATGCATATATATATGAAGCTCTCAGTGTTGGTTTTTTTTAATATATAAATATGTAGTAAGAAGGTAAGAATAAGCCTAATTAGTTTCTCACTTTTCTATCACAAAATAGGAATTGTTGTGCAAATATGCTATATATACATATATAACATTCATGCATAATAATTTGTTTGTGGTGGCCTAATCTGTAGAGCACGGGCCTCGCGTGCGGGAGATCGGGAGTTTGGTTCTCGGTTGAGTCAAACCAATGACTTTAAAGTTGATACTTGTCGCTTCCTACCCAGGTGCTCAGCATTAATAGGATAGAACAAGGACTGGTTAGCTCAGTGTCAGGATAATGTGACTGGGTGGGATATCAGGTGATGCTACCGGTAGCCTGATTTCCCAGTTGTGCAACACTATAAAATTGCCATGAGTGTGCACTGTCACAAGTCGGTACCTGTCCTGATATGACCTTAGAAATTACCAGGACGTAAAACTCCAACAACCAACCAACTATATATATATATATATTTACATATATATATACACACATAAATATTATTGTGCGCAATTTGGACTGGATTCCACGGAAAGGTCAATGGGTGCAAGATCTGAGACTGATATAATAAGAACAGACAGTCTGGTCAGTGTATACAGTCGCGCAGTTAGTTATACACAAGGTTCACATATCAGACATGACCGTGTGCACACAACCCCCAGCCCAAGCATTGGGCACCATTTGCTAACAGTAACACGCCACCGATCAATAATAGCGTAAGTTTGTTTGTTGTTTTACGCACCATTACCAGATATCCCACTCAGTCACATTATCCTGACACTGACCCAACCAGTCCTTGCCCTATCCTAATAATGCTGAGTGCCAGGCTAGGAAGTGACAAGTATCAATTTTTAAGTCATTGGTTTGACTCGACCAGTGGTTCGAACCCATGACCCCATGATCTACCAACACGGGAGATGGACGCTCTAACTCATTCGGCCATCCTGTCTGGTCTAATAATAGCGTCACAACAGAATTTGCGCAACATACGGTTATCCACTACTGATTTTGACAGACAAAAGCGGCTGTCACACATCACTGGATTGAGCAACGGACAGAATTGTCTAGTCAAGTGGCACTCGGGCATGATAAGTATCAAAATGTATTAAAATGTGTCAAGATGTTGCGATATCAGGTCAAAGGCTGCTGGACGAACGGACATGAAACGAACATGAAACGGACATGAAACGGACATGAATGGATAACCAACGGACAGGTAAGCGGACTAAGCGGACTAAGCAGACTCAAACCGGACAACCATAGACGTCAATCCATCGGCATCCGTTCCAAGTTTTGTGCATGCTTAAAACTTGTGCCGGATTGGGCCGGATATCAACAGATATCAACGGATATGTAATGGATATGCAATGGATATGTAATGGACACAAACCGGACTTTGCCAGATATCAACAGACTTTGTTTGGTTTCTTTCCGTTTCCCCAATCCGGGGATGTGTGACAGCCGCATAACAGTCTGTATCAGGATGTCACCTCATATTCCACGATGGTCACCCATCTCAGTACTAATTACGCTCAACGTAGCGTAACTTTGGGGTGATGGGATGAGAGCGGCTGTTTCCAACGTGATATTAGCCGCAAGTCTTTTACTACAGAACACATTTATTAATTTATCTAACAATGGTAATATACAACTGCAGCCTGTTGGATTCGAACCTATTACGTTCAAATTCGTATATGTGCGCATGCGCGGAGGGATCTATTTACTTTGGTGGAAATGGTCGGTGAGCCGTTAGTGAGCGCCGGCCCCTGGTGATCTATCCCACATACATGCGCATGCGCTGTAGTCGGCACACGCACCCTAATAGACACATCTATCCCCGACTCGGGCAATTTTCGACGCGAACAAGGAGCTCTTATGAATGGATTTTTATTCAAACACAGTGTTTCAGTAAGTAGCAATATAGTCAATCGGGCGGTACAGGTTCAGTAAGTCAATATCAGAGGTTCGATAATCAGGCACAGTAAGTCAGTGTGAATGGTAGGTCAGGCTGTAGGTTGACCCGGCCCCTCAACCCTTGCGAGTCCTTTCAGTTTGTTGTGGGGTGGGTGGCGGCTGAGTTGGTGGTGAGCTGCTCGTCGACTAGCTGTGTGTCGTGGTAGTCTTTCAGATGTTTTCGCCACATTGGTATGTTAAGTGCAGAGGGCACCGGGACCCTGGCCGATATGTGGTTAGGTAGGCCCGTGGCGCGTACCTGGTCGTATATCATGAGGTATCCTTTGTTGGTCCATGCGTTGGGGACCGTTGTGGGCCATATCCGCATGAGGGTTGGTCTGTAGGTGATGGGGGTGTGAGGCGGGTCGTAGGGTGTAGTCGGTTCGGAATCGTCACCCGCGATTATCTCGTCGACGTCCTCTTTTGCGTGGGCTTGTTGAACGCAGAGTAGGAGTGCGTCAATTTACTCGTCGTCTCCCCCATCACCGTTGCTGGTCGGGGTGGCGGAGGCCGGGGCGGGGGAGGGGCGTATGCGCCCCACCTGGCCAAGCCCTCCGGCACCGGGGTCGCGTGGCGGGTGTGCAGGGTGGAGTTGGCTTCCGGTTGGTGTGAATCGATATGCGCGCCACGCTACTTCGCTGTTGGCGTCAGTGTTGTGGTGCAGTGTGGTAGTTGCGGGGCCCGGTTGTGGGGCTGGGTAGCGGCGTGCGGCAGGTGCGCTGTCATGTGCCGAGGCGGTGTGGTGGGCGGCGGGGTCGTCTGATGTACCCCCGCTGTGGCTGTGAGTCTCGGACGTTGTGGTGTTCGCCAGCTGGGGTGGTGGTTGTATGGTGTCGGTTTTCGCGCGGCATGTGGTGGGGATGTCTGAGGCTGTGTCTTGATGTGGTGAGTTCGTCTGCGGCACCCCTTCTGAGGCGGTCTTTGTGTCGTTATGGGGGTCATTAGTGTGAGCGCCTGCGGGGGGCGGTGTAATGCCCGTGTTCCCAGTAGGTGTTATGGCGGCGGCCTCAGATTGGAAGTCTGCTGGGTCGGATGGAGTGTGTGGGTTGGTGCCATTAATGGCCCCGTGAGGCCCACCCGTGGCGGCCGTAGCACTGTCTCCTGGTGGGGGGCGTTTCCGGCTGTGGTCAGGCGAGCTGCTCGTTCTTGGTTCTGGCGCCCCGCTGGGTTTTTGTAGGGGGAGGGGGTGGGCGTGATGAAGGGCGGCGGCTTCTCGTGTGATGTTGGTGTCGGGTGGGTTGGTGGCGCTTGCAGCTCCGTTGGCGGTCAGGGGGGGCCATCTGTGTGCTGGGGGTCATGTGTGGCGGTGCTGTCCGGCATGGCGGGGGGGCGTGGTGTGGAGGCGTCCTGAGTGGCGCAGGGTGGGAGGTGGCTCCCGTGTGGGGTGCCATCGGGGGAGATTTTTATACCTCCTTTTGGGCTGGCGGGATCTTTTGGGGCGCTGCCATGTGGTGTGTTTGTATTGCTCTCGGCGGCCCTGTGCGGGCCGTCTAGCAAAAATCCGACTTGTCTTGGTTTGTGTTGGCGGGGGCGGCTGTCTGGCGCTTCTCAAGCTGCCTTCATTTGTTGTTGCATTCGAGTTCTTTGTGCGGATTTGCGCGCCGATATTTGTTAACACACCAGGCGCATAGGTGCGCAAATCGTTCCGCGCCCGTGCCGTGCGAAGATGTGAAACTGCAGTCCTGTCCGGTGTTCCATCTGTGACATGGGCGGCCATCAGTCTCATAGCTGAATTCAGGGCGTTTATATTGTTGGTACCCGGTGGTGGTTGGAGGGTCGGGCCTTGTGTTGTAGTCGTCGTCCGGGCGGTGCTGAGGTGATCGTTGCGCGCGCCTGCCAGATGTGAGGCGTCTTTGGCCGTGTAGGCTTCTGGTGCCCGTGAGGCACGCATCTCGTTGTGTGTCTTTAATGACTGTGGGATCTTTCCACCCTCGCGGTAGTCTGCCGTCGTCCATCATGTTAAATATTCGTTCCGACCAAGCCAGACATGTCTCCCATTCCCATTCTCCCGCCATCTCGACCAGGTGCTCGACATGCTCCGCGAGAGGTTCGGCCCAACTGCTGGGTACTGAGGTGTCCTTAGCCATCCTGTGGAGGGCGGCTATGTATTCATACCACGTGCTTTCTCCTTGCGCTACCTTGCCTTTCAGGTCCCCCCTTATTACATATGTGTGGGGGAGGATTTGCTTCCTCCCTCTGCGCTGCTTGTTGTAGGCGCCTCCTTGGTTGAGCAGCTCATCTATTACATCGCGGTGTCTGGTGTCGTCTTCCGATGATGGAGATCGCCTCTTACGTCGGCGGTCCTTGTTCTTGCCCCAGTCCTTTTGGTCACGGTTGCGTCAGTTGTGTCTTTCGCACGTGGAGGAGGTGGAGCGCCACGCGCGGTTGGTCTCAGGGGACGAGGAGGTTTCTCTGCGCCCGCGCCCGGTGTAGTAGTGAGTCGTGGGTAGCCTGCCGGGAGACGATCGGGACGAGGTTGTTGAGGAGCCTCTACTGTGGGATCTCTTCCTTTTTCGATTGGTGGTCTCCATGGCTGCCATTTTTTCCAGTAGGGTCTTGTTCACCTCGGCCTGCTGTGCCAGTGTGTCGGCGAATGATTTCTGTAGTTGTTCCATCTGTGTTGAAGCGTCTAGGGCCCCTTTTTGGGACGGCCTTGATCCGCGAGGTGTGGTGTGGCCGTCCGGCGCTGTCAAGGGTTGGGCAGGGGCGGCTACCGGCTGCGGGGCAGTGGCCGGGGCCTGGGTGACAGCGGCTGTCCCGGGGGTGGGCGGCGGGGCGGTCGGCGCATGGGGTCGGCGCCGGGTGCGTGGGGTGATAGTATCCAGGGAGGCGGTTGCCGTGGGGTTGCCTATGATGGTCTCGTCCGTGTCCCGGCGGGTGCGCTTTGTTGTCCGTGGCATGACGAGTGTAGGGGAGGGCCGTGTGGCTGAGTGGAGGTTTGGTCGTGTGGCCTTTCGTAGAGCGAGCCCGTGGGGCTGTGTGCTGTAGCGGCGGTGAGGTGGTGGTGGTTGGAGAACTAGCCCGTGGGCTGAGAGCTGGTGAGAGCTGAGTTGGTGGTGAGCTGCTCGTCGGACTGCCGTGGTGGTAGTGATGTTGTAGTGGCAGGGGATTCACGAGGAAGGGCATGGGTGACGTCACGGGTCTCGCGAGAGGGTGGTTCGCGGGAATTCCGGTAGGGTTCGTTCCGGGATTCGAACCCAGGGACCCCAGCGTGATGACTCCCTGTTCGCGCGCAAATCGCGCATGGTGGCCAGCCACCATGGGTAATTTGCGCGCAGCAGGGCTCGTTCGGGGATTCGAGTGCAAGGGGCACCACCGTGATGACTCCTTGTTCGCGTGCAAATTACCCATGGTGGCTGGCCACCATGAACAATTGCTGCGACATCGCACTGAAACTGGGACTGATTATCTCAAGTAACCATGAAAAAATAATAATAATTGTGTAAATACCTATACTTATTCCTTATTGCATTCTGTACACTTTTTAATTTCAGAATTTACTTCACACCTCAATTTACTATATATAAACCATGTAGATAAAATGTGTATAAATAGCTACGTACCTGTAACACTTACGGTGGTACTGGTGGCCTGATTTCTCAGTGGGGCAGCACTATGAAGTCGCCATGAGTGCGCACTGTCACAAGTCAGTACCCGTCCTGATATGACATTAGATGTTGCCAGGAGGTAACATTCTAACAACCAACCAATCTCATGAGATGTGTTTTACTAAAGTGCCTGTCTCACCTTACCCGATTGAGCAACGGACATAACTGGACAAAGAATTTTCTAGTCCGGTGGTGTTCGGTATCAAAACGTGCCGAAATGTGTCGAAATGTTGTGCTTTCAACGGACAGGGAACGTACATTAACGAATAGCCACCAGACGATAACCGGACGATAACCGGATGACACCGGATAACGGACAAGCAACGGTCAACCGACGGACGAAAACCGAATGTCAAATAGACGGACTGAACATCAACCAGACATGTACCGGACTGATCACGGATGTGCCAAAAACTGACGGACCGAATTCCCACAGCACCGTCAACGGACTCTTCAGGAAACAAACCGGAGACGTAACAGATGGGTACCCAACATGAACCGGACAAAACAAACTAAACAGACTTAAAACAGACACCAACTGTACATGTCAGTCCGGCAGTGTCCGGTACAAGTTTTGTGCATGTTGAAAACTTGCCACCGGACACCACCGGAAAGAGAACGGAAATGCCGGATGGCTACCATATATAAACCGGACATTGACGTATTTCACCGGACAGTGTCCTTTTTCTATCCAGGACCCGAATCCGGTAAGGTGTGACTGAGCCTTAATGGATTTAATGATAATCTGGAGTAGTCTTCTTACAATCTTGGTCCATGTCCTTTCTTCGATGAATAAAGTTTTCCTGTACACAGGTTCTACAATGGCATTGAAGTTAACAATTTCCACGGGAGCCATTTTAATATGGTCGACAATTTTAATCGGCAATTTGTTTGTCAAACTTAGCCCGAGAGTAGAAGAATATTGTAGGTCGAGACACTCCCACCAGGGGGCGCGCCCTGCACCTGGCCCTATGCCCATATAGGGAACTGTATCGAGGTGCATGATGGGATGGTTCTGCATAATTACCTCCTCAGACAGACGCCAGTAGGTTTGTCGGGCCAGTTATTCGCTCACTGTCAATCTAAAATTATACACGAACTGATCAAATTTAATAGCTACAGACCAAATCCAGATACAAAGATGGTTGTCGGTTGGTTGTTGGCGTTTTACGTCCTGGCAACATCTAATGCCATATAAGGACGGGTACCGACTTGTGACAGTGCGCAGCAAGGCGACTTTATAGTGCTGTTTCACTGGGAAACCAAACCACTAGCACCATGACCTGATATCCCAGTCAATCACATTATCCTGACACTGAGCCAACCAGTCCCTGTCCTATCCTAATAATGCCGAGGAAGTGACACGTGTCAATTTTTAAAGTCACTGCTTTGACTCGACCAGGTTTCGAACCCATGATTGAGCAACACGTGAGACGGATGCTCAACTCATTCGGCCATCCCGTCTGGTAGGATAAGTGATAGAACGCCGTTAGTCAGAGCAGACGACATTTGGATGGACACTGGTGAATGGTGGGGGGGGGGAGCGGGGGCGGGGGGGGGGTGTTGGCCTCCAGGTGTGTAACCATACCTACAGGCTATATCCATGTACTCGTCGCCACGGAGTGGTGGGAGCATGACAAATGCAACAAGTATTCGATACTCCTTACTTCTGCTCAGTCACTTGGAAGATCCGGAAGAGCTTCTTTTATGTCCTGTCTTTTTTTTAGGGACGCAGGTGGGTGCGGGGGGGCGGGGGTTTAATTTGATTTTATTTATCACTCATAATATGTCGCACTGGAATATTTAATCACTGAGCAAAATTGGTCCATTTGTTGTTGTAATTTAGATCGTTTGTTGGAGTTTTACGTCCTGGCAACATATGTTGCTATATAACCAGGGCGGGTACCGACTTGTGACAGTGCCCACTCGTGGTAACTTTATAGTGCTGTCCCACTAGGAGATCAGGCTTCAAACACCATGACCCAATTTCCCACTTAGTCACATTATCCTTATACTTAGTTAACCAATCCTTGCCATATCCTAGTAATGCCGAGCACCAGGCTAGGTAGCGACAGGTATCAATTTTGTAGGCCATTGGTTTGAATCGACCGGGAATCGAACTCCCGACCTTCCGCACTGGAAGCCTGCGCTCTACTCATTTGGCCACCGCGTTCCATGTTGTAATTTAAACCGGGCGCGGTGGTCTAATCGGTAGAGCGCGGGCCTCGCATGCGGAAGGCCGAGAGTTTGGTTCCCAGTCGAGTCTAACCGATGACATTAAAATTGATACTTGCCGATTTCTAGCCTGGCACTTGGCATTAATAGGATAGCGCAAGGACTGGTTAGCTCAGTGTCAGGATAACGTGACTCAGTGGGATAATGGGTTATGGTGCCGGCAGCCTGATTTCCCAGTAGGGCAGCACTATAAATTCGCCATGAGTGTGCACTGTTACAAGTCGGTACCCGTCCTGATCGACCTTAGTTGTTGCTAGGATGTAAAACAACAACAAACAAATCATGATGTAATTTAGAAGGTATGGATGTAGAACTAGAATAAGGAGCTGGTTTGATATTAAAGTTGCATAGTCCGATGGTTTTGAGTTTCTGAAATTTTCTGAGATAAATACATTAGGTTGATCATTATTATGTACCTTACTTTTAGCTTGAAGTAACTTTTATTTTAAGTGGTTAACTTTTGAGATATTTGAAGTGGAACCATGCAAAATTAATTTTGGCAAGCTTGAAAAAACTCTGACCCCATAGGCTTCTGCAGTAAGAGGTTCTATTCAATTGCCTCGGTATTCCTTATTGTGTGGTGACAAATGCTTAATAAATGCACCAGTATCTAAGTTAGATATGTAGAATTAAATTTAGATAATTGTTTTGGTTTTGAAAATTTGATGTTTTCATCGGACTATGCAGCTTTAATGCGCTCCTACGCAACCAATATCCATGGCCAAGAGGACCGGCATTGACTCATCACAGTGCGCACTTTATAGTGTTGCCTACCCGAAAACCGCGCTACCGGCACCATGACGCGATATCCCACTCAGTCACATTATCCTACAAATTGAGCCAACCAGTCCTTCAAGTACCCCGAGCGCCAGGCTAGGTCGCAATAAACATCACTGTTGTAACTCGTTGGTTTGACTTGGCCGGGGATCGAACCCGCGACCTTCCACACTGGGAGACAGCGCTCTTACCGATTTGGCCATCCGGAACCATGTGGTAGCTTCACTACTCTTGTACTGCATGCATTGTATATAAAGAAATACAGTATAACCCCGTTAAACCAAACTTGAAGGGACCATAGAAATTTGTTTGGATTAACCGATCATTGGTTTAACCGAGCTTTGACTTTGACTTTGACTTGGCTTTGGCAACAACTTTGGTGCATTATGAATGTAATATACAATGTGTGTGGACACTATGATTATTGTTTTTTATGCATATACAGTTTAACCCCATTAAACCAAGCTTGGTTAAATCAAACGATCGGTTAATCCAAACTTTTTTTGGCGACCCGTCAAAATACTACCATTTACATATATAAAGTCTCAGATGACCTTAAAACCACATGAAAGTTTGGTTTAACTGTACCGGAAGTGGCCTGGGGGCGACAATTTTGTTTGGATTAACCGATACTTTGGATTAACCGACTTTGGTTTAACCAACTTTTTTATATCATAAATGGTAGTATTTTGGTGGGCCTCCGAAAAAAGTTTGGATTAACCAATCGTTTGGTTGTTTAACCGAGCTTGGTTTAACGGGGTTGTACTGTATAGTACGGTAATCTACTACTGTGGCTATACACAGAACAAAGCGCTCAGACAATAGTTACCATGGGCGTCATTTAATGAGGCCACCTACATTTTGGAACGAGGCCAAATGTAATCATTTTCTGCTTATTCGCATTTAATGACTACGTACCGCTACGCCAAGGATCTTGTGAGATACTTAGGTAATGTTGGTAGCCGCCTCTTAAGTCAATCACTCGCCCCGTCTTTGTCTTTTACGTTTGTTTGTTGTTGTTAAACGTCCTAACAACATCTAAGGTCATATCAAGATGGGCACCGACTTGTGACAGTGCACACTCGTGGTGACTTTATAGTGCTGCCCCAATGGGAAATCAGGCCACCAGCACCATGATCTGATATCCCACACAGTCACATTATCCTGACACTGAGCTAACCAGTCCTTGGCCTATCCTATTAATGCTGAGCCCCAGGCTAGGAAGCGACAAGTGTCAATTTTATGAGTCATTGCTTTGACTCGCCCGGGAACTGAACTCCCGACCTTCCACACGCAAACGCGCGCTCTACCGATTAGGCCACCGCACCCGCTTGTCTTTTACGAAAACATCTAAGATGGGAGAATTTGAAACTTGAAATCGATGTTAAAACTGCATAGTCCGATGAAGCATCAAATTTCTAAAACCAAAAGAAGTATCGAGATTTGATTCTACATATTTAGCTTAGCTATTGATGCACTTATTAAACATTTGTTGCCAAATAGAAGGGAATATAATAGAACCTATTCCTGCTGAAGCCCCATGGTGTCAGAATCTTGGCGTGCTTGCCAAAACTAATTTGACATGTTCGCACTTCAAATATCGCACAACTTAGTTACTTCAAACTAAAGGAAGAAGATCATAACAATCAAATCAATATATTTATTTCAGTGTAATAACAGAAACTCAAAACCATCGGACTATGCTACCTTAAATATGCTTAGGGTATATCGTTGCTAAAATTCTTGCCCACGAAATCAGAGTTTTTTTGTGTGTGTTTTCTTTTTGTACAGGGTCTTGGGACATTTCAGGACAAAAGATCATTCCCTAATTCTTCTACTCTGATCTCATTTCATAACATTAATACGAGCAGGAGCGACCCGACCGAATGGCATTTTTGCTTTGTTTTACTAAGAAGCATAGTTTTTAAATTAAAATGTACATTTTAATTAAATTAAGCCCATTATTAGGTGAAGTTAATTTAACGGTCACTGAAGATCTCGGTCCCTAAATTGGATTATTTCTCATGGAAAGAGCTGTTGTTAGCTTTTAATGTTTGTTTATGTTTTCGTTTGTCTTTACTAAATGACTCAGCCACAATATCCTGACACTGTGTCAACCAGTCCTTGCCCTTTCCCAGTAATGCCGCATTTCAGACACGGGCGGGTCAAAGTCACGGGCAAGATCACACCCGTCTGCTCCTGGCTCCTCGAGGCTTTGACGCCGGCATGACCTTGCCATGGTAACTGTGACCTCTGGCACCTTTTATCCAGCATTAATTTTCTAAATCTGTGATCCCCCGACCTCCCGTATGGACAGCGAGTGCTTTACCAAGTTGTCTACCCCATCCTGTGTCCGCCACAAAACAATCTACGCAATAGGAAGAGATTGGTTGGTTGTTGTTTTACGTCCTAGCAAAATCAATGGTCATATCAGGATGGCGACCGACTTGTAACAGTGTGCACTCATGGCGACTATAGTGCTGCCCTCCTGGGAAATCAGGCAGCTGGCACCATGACCCGATATCACACTCATTCACAATATCCTGACACTGAGCTAACCAGTCCATGCCTTATCCAAATAATACCGAGCACCAGGCAAGGAAGCGACAAGTATCAATTTTAACGTCATTGGTTTGACTCGACTGGGAACCCAACTACCGACCTTCCGCACGCGAGGCCCGCGCTCTACCCATTAGGCCACCGCGCCCGGTGCAATAGGAAGATGGCAGAAGGAAGAGAGAAAAATCAAGATTCAACATTGAATGTCGATTGAATGTCCTCGGAGAGAGGGCGGCCATCTTTCTCTTTTTCTACCAAATGTTCAAATTGTTAGTGCACCGCCCCCTTCTCCAACTTCTAAGGCAACCACTTGATATGAGTCGACACATCGGAGCGTCTGAATGATCTCGCCAACCCGAGGCTGACCTCTGACCTGATCCAGCGGGGTCAAGGTCAAGGGCAAGATCACACCCGTCTGTTCCTGGCTCCTCGAGGCTTTGACCCTGGCATGACCTTGCCATGGTAACCGTGACCCCTGGCACCTTGATCACTGCCGTCTGGCAGGTAACGGGGCGGGGCGGTGGCAGTGCGGGGAAACAGGACACCACTTTCTTGCTGGTGTTTGGGAGTTTTTTTTTTTGTTTCCTTGTGGTTCTTGACTTCTTATCTTTCTTGGTTCGTCAGCGCGTGCGGAGCGGGATGTAGCTCAGGCGGTATATAGAGTGTCCACCTGTGAAGGTGTGGGTCATCCTATCGATCCTGCTCAGTGGACACATTTGCAGTCTGGGCTATTGGGCGTTCCAACCACTGGTCCACAACTGGTTCATTAAAGGTTGTGGTATGTGCTGTCCTGTCTGTCGGAAAGTGCATATAAAGGATCCCTTGCTGGTTATCGGAAAGAGTAGCATATGTGGCGGCAGCGGGTTTCCTCCAAAGAAATATGTCAGAATGACCATATGTTTGATGTCCAATAGCCGATGAAAAAAATCAATATGCTCTAGAGGCGTCATTAAATAAAACATGCTTATTCTTATCGTCACCGTGCGTGGTGGCTGAGTCGGTAGAGGTTGGGTCTCACGTGCGAGAGACCGGGAGTTGGGTTCCCGGTCGATGACTTATAAAATTGATACTTGTCGCTTCCTAGCCAGGCAGTCAGTATTATTAGGATAGGGAAAACACTGGTTGGCTCTGTATCAGGATAACGTGACTGAGTGGGATATCAGGTCATGGTGCCGGCGCCCTGGTCTCCCATATACATCTATATATATATATATATATATATATATATATATATAAGAACGTGATATATATACATATAGTCTGAAGAGATACACTATCTGAACGTGATATATACACAGACATATCACGTTCGGTGCATATATATAATGTATAATATAGACTCTTCCAGTTTGGACCTGTGAAGTGTGACTATATGAAATAAAAGTATTTGATTCATGTGCATTAAACAGACACGCACACGCGTGCAAATAGACTAGTTCATCATTGCAGCGTCGTGGTGCATTGTGGGATGCGTCAAAGCAAAACAAACCCATGCGAAGCAGATGGCACTGTGAAATGTGCTAGTTTCAGCTCATCCCAGCTCTTGTTTGAAACATAGAATACCAACTAAAAAATATATATATATAATACATTAAGAATAAGATGTTAATCGTTTATCCAGCATTGCATTTACATGCACATCTTATACCATCTGCATTTAGCTTTAGGCACTCAGACTAGTGTTAAAGCCATAGCCAAAGTCAGTTTTACTTATTTTATTCATGTTGATATGTACATCGTATGGTTAATAATATCTGTTGGACTAGGACATGGGTAGGGTTAATCAGACATTGGTTATATATTTCATTGAAACAAGTTTCCGTTGACACATTTGATATTATAATATTTAGAACAAGAATTAAAAATGGTGATGTGAACATCAGCCTGTAAAGTGATTGTTTTGTGGGGAAGTGTATGTTTCTAAGCTCAATATGCTTAATTATTGATAGTTCTGTCTTAAATATATTCATTATATTATTATATTGCATGCATGTATCCATGTTTATGCCAAATTCTACTGTATTTATAATTAATTTTGAATAAAATCTAAGTTTTGGACTATGCATATCGGCAAACACAATGGCCAAGCGCATTCGTTTTGCTGCCAACGCTGTTTTCAGCGCATGCGCAGTCGGAATGACGATCTCGTCTATTGTTCAATTAATTTGGAGGTGGGGTGGGGGGAGGTGGAGTTGGGGGGAGGTGGGGTTGGGGGGGAGATGGAGTGGGGGGAGGTGGGGTTGGGGGGAGTGTGGTTTCCCTTTTCACACGACGGTCTGACCCTGTAGACAGCGCCACGCCCCCTCAGCGGGAGTTTACACAACAACTCGGCAGGGGGCTGAAGGGGTCCACATACTCCTCTCTGTTAACCAGCTATAGACTACTCCACAGGCCACTAATGGGGGCGGCAATGTAAAGACGATAACTGTATACACTTTGCTTACAGCGCCCGGCTAAAAACACACAAACAAACAAAAACTGAGACACATTGGGCCATAATCGATTTACACGACCCGGGTGACTCGGGTCACCAGAGTCGTCAGAATTTCAAATTGAACACGCCCTGTGTGCAAAACGACCCGACCTCAGTAACCCACCTCTTGGCTGGGGGTGGCTAGGAGCGATGATGTCACATTTGCACTGGTACCATCCTGCAGGATAACAGCTACCAGTACCAGTCATACATGGGTTTTTTGTGGTAATAACATAGATTAATGAAATGGAAATGTAACTAAACAATGCCATCATAAAATAATTTAAATCCTATGTGGCTGTAGTTATATCGGTTATTACAAACAAACAAAAAAGGTTGTGGATTAAGCCACCATTTTTTCCACACCGAGCATGGAGAAGCGTATTAGATTATTTGACCTGAGTCTGTAGGATGTGCGCATGCACCAAAAAGTGGCTCTGGTGACCCGAGTTGATTAATCGATTACGCCCCTAGTGATAGGACTGTCATCAGTGATCGGAGTATGGGATGGCCAAATGAGTTAGAGTGTCCGTCTCCCGTGTTGGTAGACCGTGGGATCGTGGCTTCAAACCCTGATCGAGTCAAACGAATGACTTAAAAATTGATACTTGTCGGCATTATTAGGATAGGGCAAGGACTGGTTGGCTCAGTGTCAGGATAATGTGACTGAGTGGGATATCAGGTCATGGTGCCGCCGGCCTGGTCTTCCAGTGGGGCAGCACTATAAAGTCACCATGAGTGTGCACTGTCACAAGTCGGTACTCGTCCTGATATGACCTTAGATATTGCTAGGACATAAAACAACAACAAACAAACAAACAAGGCACTGATTGCTTGAACGTGTACTGTCAACAGCAGTGCTCGTCAATGTATTCCTGCGCGACCAGGCACTGTACTGTACCCGTCGTAGGAGGCTGGGAGATCCCTTGGTCGTAATGCGAAGCATTACGTTTGATGCGAGGAGAGGAAGAGACCCTCCCCCGCCCCCCGTGTCGCGCAGCATTCGCGCCTCACCCGACGCCTGCTGCTCACCCTCCCCCGCCCTCCCCCGGGCCGGCAGCTTTCACACTCACCTGCTGTCGCCCGCCCCCCCCCTCTTCCCTTATAAGGCCGCCCGCCGGCCTCCCTCAGGCACTCGCCCTCCTGCCGCCGTCCAGCTCTCTGCCCTCTTTTCCTCCACCCACCCACCCAACTTTCCCTTTCTACCCTCCTCCCTCAGAGGCGGAGGGCTCCTCGGCCCCCCCTCTACCAGAACTCTGACATTGCTCCTTATGAGCCCCTCCTGTATTTATCTTTCTGCTCCTCATGAGCCCCTCACTGCATTGCTCCTCCCGAGCCTGTTTATTTGCTCCTCATGAGCCCTTCCTTGCTTTTTTCCTCCTCAGCCTGCTTATTACCTTCCTCTGTATGCTCTGTTTGAGGCGTTAATAAACGCCTTTTCTTTCCACCCCCGCCTTGCCTTCTTCCTTTTCGCGCATCAAGCTAAGATTCCTTATACGCGGTATGCGAATGCGAATGCAAATGTGGTGCTTCCATAGGTCCAAATGCGAATGCGGCAACTGAATTGGTCCATGGACCGATCGGTGCGGCATGCGAATGCGAATACTGGCGCGTTTGCCATAGAAAACAGTTGTGAGAAACCTGACATTATGTGTGTGGATGTGAGTGTGGGTGAGGGAGGTGTCAGGGTGGGGTGGCATGCCGCTGGGACTGGAGTTAATTAGATATTTTCGTGTCGTGTGGATTTCTACCTAACTACTTGCAGATGAGTGGGCTTTGTAAATGGTACTTTAAAGCACACTTTATACAAATATAATTAAAGTTGTGACTGTAAAGATCAAACCAAATTGCTGCATGCCACATGCCGCATGCCGCATGCCGCATGCCGCGTGGGTGGAATCAATCCATTTGCATGCTGCATGCTGCATGCCGCATTCGCATTCGCATTCCGCGTATAAGGAATCTTAGCTTAAGGAGAACATTTTAATTGTTTATATAATGCGATGTAATGCATTATATGAATTTAAAAGAATTATAAGGATGGGTACCGACTTGTGGTTGGTTGTTGGTTGATCGTTGGAGTTTTATTACGTCCCTCCAACATATAAGGTCATATCAGGACGTGTACCGACTTGTGACAGTGCACACTCATGGTGGCTTTATAGTGCTGCCCAATTCCACTAGGAAGTCAGGCCGCCAGCACCATGACCCGATAGCTCACTCAGTCACATTATCCTGACACTGAGCCAATCAGTCCTTGCCCTATCCTATTAATGGCAAGCGCCAGACTAGGAAGCGAAAAGTATCAATTTTGACTCGACCAGGAACCAAACTCGCGACCTTCCGCAAACTCTTAGTAAATGTATCTCCTGAGGAAAGAGCCCCTGGGGTGTATAACATTAATAGGGCTGCGGGTTGAGGGGGGGGGGGGGGGGCTGAGGGGATGGAATAAGCATCCTCATTATGAGTGCCTCTCAAGTATTACCGCACATCTCTATTGTGTTGGTGTTATATATCATTATATACCGCCCTATATATCACGCATTCTGTACGTAACACTAACACTTGAGAGGTAGATAACGGCGCAGTGCTTACCTAAAGGCCCGTCACACCTCACCGGATTGGGGGAAACGGAAAGAAACCGAACAAAGTCCGTTGATAGTCCGGTTTGTGTCCATACAAGTTTTGAACATGCACAAAACTTGGAACAGATGCTGCCGGATTGATGTCTATGTTTCTTGTCCGGTGTGAGTCTATTTAGTCCGCTTACCGTATTTTGGCTATCCGTTCATGTATGTTTGATGTCCGTTTCATGTCCGTTTCATGTCCGTTTGTCCAGCGGCCATTGACCCCACAGCGCAACATTTTGACACATTTTAATACATTTTGATACTTATCACCACCGGGCTAGACAATTCTGCGAGGTGTGACTGCCGCTTTAGGGAATCACGCCCTGACGAACAGGGCGCAGAGAAGGTTTGTGTGTTTATTTGTTGTTGTTTTACGTTCTAGCAACATCTATGGTCATATCAGGACGGGTACTGACTTGTGAGAGTGCGCACCTTATAGTGCTGCCCCACTGTGAGACCAGGCAGCCAACACCATGACCTGATATCCCACTCAGTCACATTATCCTGAAACCTTGCCCTACTAATAACGCCGGGCACCAAGGTAGGAAGCGACAAGTATCACTTTTCAAGTCATTCGTTTAACTCGACTAGCGCAGAGAAGGTACCATTTGCCGACTGAATTTAGGTTGTATAAATCTAGTCTTATCTGGTTGTTGATTGTTGGAGTTTTATGTCCTGGCAACATCTTAAGGTCATATCAGGATGGGTACCAGCTTGTGACAGCGCGCACTCTTGCCGAATTTATAGTGCTGCCCCACTAGGAGATCAGACTGCCAGTAAAGTAGTTTATATTTATAAAACTATATATAGGTTGATATATATAGGTATATAATTAGGTTGATAAATATCATTTACTTTACTTTAGTTTGAAGGAACTTTAATTTTAATTGGGTAATTTTCTTGAGATCTTTGAAGTAAAGACATGCTAAATTAATGTTTTCATACAGACCAAATGACTCCAGTAGTACCAGCTTGTACCGTGGAGATAGACCAAGTGGAGCAGAAGGGTGATTATCTGAAGCAGTTAATATATATATAATAATTTTAATATATATATATTTCTTTAAAAGATGAGGTTTTTTTTTCCTCTGGGGTATTTCATCGATGAAGAGTGGTGGAGTGGTTGTGAGATTATTACAAAAACTGAATGGAGTGGTGGTAGCACGCCCATCCATGACATATGACCTCCCCGACAGAAGGCAGCCGCTCTATCCACTCAACGACTCCGTCCGCTGGTACTAGTCAGCAGCACGGTTCGGACTAGATAAAGTGTTCACCCCGTACTCGCAGTACACGGGTGAATACCAACCCTATATAAAAACGGTCGAAAAAGCAGGTTAAGGAAATGAGAGCCTAATTTCACAATCTAAGAGGCAACATTTATTCTTTACATATGTCTTATTGATAGCCCGCTACCTTTGAGTTGAAAAATATAATATAATATAATATCTAGCTTAATCAGATTTTAAAGTGAACTCGACGGCGTTCTCTGGCCGCCATCTTTCACCAACTCTGTGGCAATATATGCAGCCATTTGATACTAGAGCCACAGTTTCTAGTTCAGGTTCCATACTAAAAACCTATTTTCACCCGTATTTACACGTTGTCCTTCACCCGTGAACTACAAGTACCGAGTGAATCTTTTATCTAGGTTCGGACTAGGCAGAGACCCGATTTCGGTTGCCAGCATGGGCGGACCCATCGCAATTTCTAATATTGGCATGGCCATTACTACACTGCTAGAGGGAGTTAATAGGGACCCACCGCTAGGGGGAGCTCCACGCCTACCTGAGAGGTGCGAAAGGTCAAGGTCGTTAGGGTAGAAATAGACCACTAACACACACCTTTCGATTATGATAATAATTAAGTTGGAGGTTTCTTTTTTTCAGGGATATATTTTCTATTTTTTTAGGTACATTAGTTGTTTAAGCAGGGGAAATTTCAGTCGCAGACGACTGGTCTTCCTCATTCCAATGCTCCTTGCCCTATTCTAATAATGCTGAGCACCTGACTAGGAAACGACAAGTATCAATTTTTAAGTCATTGGTTTGACTCGACCAGGATTCGACCTCACAATCCCATGATCTACCAACTCGGGAGACGGACGCTCTAACTTATTCGGCCATCCCGTCTGGTTAATCTGCTACTATGACTGTTAATGTTATGATAGCACTACACATTTATTTATTGGGTAGGGTGTGATCATGGGCATTGTGCGTTGTAATATAACAACTACTGATATATACTACTAGTACTAATAGCACTTATATATACTACTAGTACTAATATCACTGATATATAGTACTAGTACTAATAACACTGATATATACTACTAGTACTAATAGCACTGATATATACCACTAGTACTAATAATATGGATATATACTACTAGTACTAATAGCAATGATATATACTACTAGTACTAATAGCACTGATATATACTACTAGTACTAATAACACTGATATATACTACTAGTACTAATATCACTGATATATACTAATAATAGCACTAATATGTACTACTAGTACTAATAACACTAATATATACTACTAGTACTAATATCTCCGATATATACTACTAGTACTAATAGCACTGATATATACTACTAGTACTATTAACACTGATATATACTACTAGTACTAATATCACTGATATATACTACTAGTACTAATAGCACTGATATATACTACTAGTACTAATAGCACTGATATATACTACTAGTACTAATAGCATGGATATATACTACTAGTACTAATACCACTGATATATACTACTAGTACTAACATCACTGATATATAATACTAGTACTAATAACACTGATATATACTACTAGTCCTAATAACACTGATATATACTACTAGTACTAATAGCACTAATATAGACTACTAGTACCAATAGTACTATATATACTATAGTACTAATATCTCCGATATATAATACTAGTACTAATATCACTGATATATACTACTAGTACTAATAGCACTGATATATATTACTAGTATTAATAGCACTGATATATACTACTAGTACTAATAACACTAATATATACTACTAGTACTAATATCTCCGATATATACTACTAGTACTAATAGCACTGATATATACTACTAGTACTATTAACACTGATATATACTACTAGTACTAATATCACTGATATATACTACTAGTACTAATAGCACTGATATATACTACTAGTACTAATAGCACTGATATATACTCTAGTCTAATAGCATGGATATATACTACTAGTACTAATACCACTGATATATACTACTAGTACTAACATCACTGATATATAATACTAGTACTAATAACACTGATATATACTACTAGTCCTAATAACACTGATATATACTACTAGTACTAATAGCACTAATATAGACTACTAGTACCAATAGTACTAATATATACTACTAGTACTAATATCTCCGATATATAATACTAGTACTAATATCACTGATATATACTACTAGTACTAATAGCACTGATATATACTACTAGTATTAATAGCACTGATATATACTACTAGTACTAATAGCACTGATATATACTACTAGTACTAACAGCACTAAGTTATACTACTAGTACTAATAGCACTGATATATACTACTAGTACTAATATCTCCGATACATACTACTAGTACTAATAACACTGATATATACTACTAGTTCTAATAGCACCGATATATACTACTAGTACTAATAGCACTAATGTATACTACTAGTACTAATGGCACTGATATATACTACTAGTACTAATAGCACTGATATATACTACTAGTACTAATAGCACAGATATATAGTACTGGTACTAATAGCACTGATATATACTACTAGTCCTAATAGCACCAATATATACTACTAGTACTAATATCTCCGATATATACTACTAGTACTAATAACACTGATATATACTACCAGTACTAATAGCACTGATATATACTACTAGTACTAATAGCACTGATATATACTACTGGTACTAATAGCACTGATATATATTACTAGTACTAATACCACTGATATATACTACTAGTACTAATAACAGTGATATATACAACTAGTACTAATATCTCCGATATATACTATTAGTACTAATAGCACTGATATATACTACTAGTACTAATAACACTGATATATACTACTAGTACTAATAACACTGATATATATATATACTAGTACTAATAGCACTGCTATATATTACTAGTACTAATATCACTGATATATACTACTAGTACTAATAGCACTGATATATATATATACTACTAGTACTAATAGCACTGCTATATATACTACTAGTACTAATATCTCCGATATATACTACTAGTATTAATAACACTGATATATACTACTAGTATTAATATCACTGATATATACTACTAGTACTAATATCACTGATATATACTACTGGGACTAATATCACTGATATTTACTACTAGTACTAATAACACTGATATATACTACTAGTTCTAATACCACTGATATATACTACTAGTACTAATATCACTGATATATACTACTAGTACTAATATCACTGATATATACTACTAGTACTAATAACACTGATATATACTACTAGTACTTATAACAATGATATATACTACTACAAGTACTAGTACTAATAGCACTGCACAGTTATTAAAGTTGCACAGCCCAATGAGGTTGAAGTTCTATCATTCTTTGAATTTGAGTTAAATATATCAAGTTGATCATGATTACTTCGAAATAAAGCATGGTAGAATATAACAATCAACCTAATATTTTTATCTCAAAAAGATGAGAAACTCAAAACTATCGACCTATCCAACTTTAATTGTGCTTATAGATTGATATAGATTGATATAGATTGATATATATTGACATAGATTGACATAGAATGATATAAATTAATATAGAATGATGTAGATTGATATAAAATTATACATATTGAAATAGATTGATATAGATTGACATACATTGATATAGAATGATATAGAATGATATAGATTGACATAGATTGATATAGATCGACATAGAATCAATCTAGATTGATATAGAGTGATATAGATTGATAATGATATAGAATTATATAGATTGATATATATTGATATAGCATATCATAGATTGCTATAGAAATAGAATGATATAGAATAATAGATTGATATAGAATGATAATTGGTATAGAATGATAATTGATATAGATTGATAAAGATTGATATAGATTGATATATATTGATATAGATTGATATAGATTGATATAGATTGATATAGATTGACATATAGTGATATAGATTGATATAGATTCATATATAGTGATATAGATTGATATAGATTGATATAGATTGATATATAGTAATATAGATTGATATATATTGATATAAATTGATATAGATTGATATAGATTGACATAGATTGATATACATTGATATAGACTGATCTAGATTGTATAGACAAAGCACTCGGGTAATTAATATATGTCAGCAATGTTGCGTCACGTGAACCTGCTGTGTGGACACGTGACTCCCTCTGGGCTACGTTCGGAAACCTCTATTTTACCTGCTTGATCAAATTTGATACAAAACAAAAAAAAACATTCGGAAATCAGTATTTGGAGAGACACCTTCAGTGAATTGTTTACGAAAGGGAGTAGTTTTGTGCATTTGATTATATCGAGATTGGACCGCTCGCAGTGTCGTTATCAATACAGCTCTGTTAATCTCCTAAATGTCTTTGCACAAGGTATGCCCTCACAAAGCTCCTCATCTAAAAGCATCTGGGTATTATAATATCATTGCTTTACCAATTATCTAAGACTCTCTTTTCAATTTTCAAATCTTCTGATGTAATTATGCGCATGTCATTGGTTGGTTGTTATAGCTTTACGTCCTGGCAACATCTAAGGTCATATCAGGAAGGGTACTGGTTTGTGACAGTGCGAACTCATGGTGACTTTATAGTACTGTCCCACTGGGAAATCAGGCCACGAGCACCAGGACGCGATATCCCACCAGTCACATTATCCTGACACTGAGTTAATCAGTCTTTGCCCTATCCTATTAATGGCGAAGGGCATTGTGATCAGATATACTACAATGACACTCGTATAGTGACATTGGCTGATACCACGTCACATTTGAATAGCAACATTCCAAGGCAGCACTTTTATAGCAGCATGCACTGAGACCTGGTGGCACTTGTGAGGTGACATTCACTGACAGCAGGTGGTACGTGTGAGGTGACATTCACTGACACCAGGTGGCACTTGTGAGGTGATATTTACTGACGCCAGTTGGCATTTCAATAGTGACATTCATTGACACTAGATGGCAATTGCATTAACATTCACTTACACCAGATGGAACTTGTGATGTGACATTCACTGACACCAGGTGGCACTTGTGAGGTGACATTCACTGACACCAGGTGGCACATGTGAGGTGACATTCACTGACACCAGGTGGCACTTGTGAGGTGACATTCACTGACACCAGGTGGCACTTGTGATGTGACATTCACTGACACCAGGTGGCACATGTGAGGTGACATTCACTGACACCAGGTGGCACTTGTGATGTGACATTCACTGACACCAGGTGGCACATGTGATGTGACATTCACTGACACCAGGTGGCACTTGTGAGGTGACATTCACTGGCACCAGGTGGCACTTGTGAGCTGACATTCACTAAGACCAGGTGGCACATGTGAGGTGACATTCACTGACACCAGGGGGCACATGTGGGGTGATATTTACTGACACCAGGTGGCACTTGTGATGTGACATTCACTGACAACAGGTGGCACTTGTGAGGTGACATTCACTGACACCAGGTGGAACTTGAAAGGTGACATTCACTGACACCAGGTGGGACTTGAAGGGTGACATTCACTGACACCAGGTGGGACTTGAAGGGTGACATTCACTGACACCAGGTGGCACATGGATAGTGACAGTACGCCAATCGCAAAACTTCTCCCTTATTCCTCAACAGTGATCGGTGCCGGCCTGGGACTGTGTGGGCACCAAGGGAGGGGGTGATCCGGTGATGTGGGTAGGGGATAATGCGGAGGCCGTGGGGGGGGGGGGGGGGGGGGCGGGGGTTAGAACAGAAAAGTGCCCTAAGCCTCCGCCCTCGTTCCTTAGCTTCTACACTCAATTGGCCCCTAATTGCTTGCAACAATCAATGCTCCATCTGCCCTCCATCCCGCTAAGACCCAAAAGATATGACATGGTAGTGCCAGCAAAATTAATTATCCCCAATTACCTCAGCTGATTAGCTAAAGCCTGGCACGACTGATGCGAACAGTACCAAATCTTGGTGCAGTATTAAATAGCAATCAAGTGCGCTTTATTGCATGCGCTGCTGTGTGTGCGCATTAAGAAGTTATAAGTTAGCGGCCTGAACGACTCTGCATGTCACTTATTACCCGCGGTGGCCGAATTGGTAAGAGCGCAGGCTTCCCATGTGAAAGGTCGGGACTTCGAAACCCGGTCAGTCAAAGCAATGAGTTACAAAATTGATACTTGTCACTACGTAGTTTGGTGCTCAGCATTACTTCTACTAGAATAGGGCAAGGACTGGGTAGCTCAGTAGTATCAGGATAATATGACTGAGTGGGAAATCGGGTCATGGTGCCACTGGCCTGGTCTCCCAGTGGGGCAGCACTATAAAGTCACCATGAGTGCACACTGTCACAAATTGGTACCCCTCCTGATATGTCCTTAGATATTGCCAGGATGTGTAACCCCAATAAACAAAAGGCCTACTGATTTGGTAGTGTGGCAGTTATACCCCTGTCACACTACAACGTAATGAGCCAACATAAGCCTGACGTGGACACTTTTCGACATTACGTTGACGTACGTTGGGTTACGTTATGATGATGTCAGAATGACGTTAGACTGACGTCGAGCTACGTCATGTTACGTTGTGTTACATCAGCATGCGTCAAGGTTTTGAACCTGTTCAAAACTTTCGACGTGACTTGAACGTAAGGGTTTACGTTCGCCATACGTTCTGTACACGTTTGGCTAACGTCAATGACGTTAAACAGACGTTATTAAAACGTTGGTCACTACATTCAACTACGTTGCACTACATTGCACTACATTGCACTTCATTGACCCACATTAAACACGGTGGAAACGTCCACGCGGCGTAATGGGAACGTCAGGATAATGTCAGGATAACATCAGGATAACATCAGGATAATGTCAGGAGAACGTACGTTCAACATACGTTCAACGTTTCGCGATCACGTAATGTAGTTCTGGCGATGGAATAACGTTCATAACGTTCCGTGAGCATAATGACGTTGACCTCTCTCATTGAATGACGGTGTCACTACGCTTTACCGACGTTACACTCTCGTCAACTACGCTGCATCCACGTTCAACTTGTGCCCAAATTTGCATACTACGCCGAGAAGTTCAACGTTCTTCACGTTCTCCCAACGCCGACGTCTTTACGTTGTAGTGTGACAGGGCCTTTAGTAAGCCTGTATTAGGACGTCTACAGCACCTCATAAGTCATATTCCCAGGTGGTGACGCATCCAAGTACTGGCGAAGCTCAATGTCACTCTCGTAATTGGTTGCTTGGCTGGTTGTTGTAGTTTTACGTCCTGGTAACATCTACGGTCATATCAGGATGGGTAGCGACTTGTGTCAGTGTGCATTCATGGCGACTTTACAGTGCTGCCCCATTGGAAGACCAGGCCACTAGCACCATCATCTGATATCCCACTCAGGGCCATTATCCTGACACTGAACCAACCAGACCTTGCTCTAACCTAATATTGCTGAGCGCCTGGCAAGGAAGCGACAAGTATAAATTTTCAAGTCATTGGTTTGACTCGACCAGGGTTCGAACCCATGATAGTCAGTTGGCAATGATTTGTCTGCGTTTAGAGTACACAGCTGATATTACTATTAGCATCGGCTGGTTCTCGTCCTCATATGACCGTGGATGTTGCCAGGACGCAAAACTCCAACAAACAATCGGCTGGTTCTAAACTGTGTCGTCTGCTGTCATTCAAATGATATGAGACGATGATCATCATGCCCCGTCCTGATATGACCATAGATGTTGCCAAGAAATAAAACTCCAACAACCAAAACCAAACCATCATCATGCAGCATCCCACTCCCCCAAACGGGATGGCCGAATGAGGTAGAGCGTCCGTCTCCCGTGTTGGTAGATCTTGGTGTTGTGGGTTCGAACCCGGGTCGAGTCAAACCAATGACTTAAAAATGTATACTTGTCACTTCCTAGCCAGGCGCTCAGCATTATTAGGATAGGACAAGGACTGGTTGGCTCAATGTTAGGATAATGTGACTGAGTGGCATATCAGGTCATGGTGCTGCTCGCCTGGTCTTCCAGTGGGGCAGCACTATAAAGTCGCCATGAGTGCACACTGTCACAAGTCAGTACCCGTCCTGATACGACCTTAGATGTTGCTAGGATGTAAAATAACAACAAACAACCCACTCCCCCACCCACCCGTCCTCCTTTTTTCTTCAATTATCGTTTTAGTAAAAATGCTTAAATATGTCCCCCCCCCCCCTCCCCCCAATCTCATTTATCACAGCCTCTTATGCCAAGTACACACCTACCGTATACGATTCATGCACTAAAACTCGTGACTCGACCCGACCCGACCCGCTTAAAACTGAAAACGACGCGATTCATTTTTCGAATCGCGAATCGCAATCGTAATCGGCCCGTTTTAGCCCTAAAACTGAGTTTTTAGTCGCGAATCGCAATCGCTAAGTGTGCGCGGGGAGTGCACACCTCGCGATTTTTGTGCGCAAAACGGGCAGTTTTAGATCGTAAACGGTAGGTGTGTGCGGATAAACGGTAGGTGTGTACCTGGCATTACTCTTCATGAGCCCTGTCCTGATATGACCTTAGATGTTGCCAGGACGTAAAAGCCCAACAATCAACCAACCAACTTAGTGAGCAAGCACTCTTGAACAAATCATATCTAGTCAGAGCAGACGACAATTTAAAGCATGGCGGGTTTGGTTTAGTTGTGTGTGGGGAAAGGGAGGGGGGGTTCGCGGAACTGGACCACCCACAAACAACTACAGCCACAGCCGGTAGGGGGCGCCAGGAGCCCCGCGGGGTTCTGGGGTTTTGAGGGGAGTGTGTGTGTGAGTGTGTGTGGAGTGAGTGCGTGTGGTGGAGTGAGTGGTTGTGGGTGTAGGGGGATGGGTTGCTAGGATTGGTTGTTTGGTTGGATGGGTTGATTGGTTGTTGGAGTTTTACGTCCTGGCAACATCTAAAGTCATATCAGGACAGGTACCGACTTGTGACAGTGCGCACTGATGCCGACTTAATATAATAGCGCCGCCCCACTTGAAAATCATGCCGCTGGTCCTATGACCAGATATCCCACTCAGTCACATTATCCTGACACTGAGCCAACCAGTCTTTGCCCTATCCTATTAATGCCGAGCACCAGGCTAGGAAACAACAAGTATCAATTTTATAAATCATTAGTTTGACTCGACCGGGAACCAAACTCCTGAGGCCCGAGTCCGGCGCTCTACTGATTCGGCCACCGCTCCCGGTGGAGTGAGTGGGTGGGGGTGTGGGGGTGTGGGTGTGTGTGTGTAGGGGTTGGTAGGAGATGAGATGATGAGAGCATAGGGCAATAGGGCGATGCCTATTCCAACACCTGACCAGCACACACCTACCACATTTACTGCTGGTAGAAGATTTGTTTGTTGTTGTTTTACGTCCTATCAACATCTAAGGTGATATCAGGACGGGCTGGTAGAGGGCGGAGTGGCGTGCTATACAGGTGATTCAGGTAGGAGACCAGCAGTTGCACAGTTGTCTGGCTGCCCTGACTACATTAAAAATAGGGCTGTCTTCTGGGAGTAGTGTTCTGTCAATTTATTTGTTATTGTAGGGTTGTTGGTTTTTTTTTTACTGAAAAATATATCTTTGTTTTTCTTTATTTTTTATTTACATTTTGTTTCTGTTTTTTGTTTGTTTTGGTGTGTGTCGGGGGGTGGTGACTTCACTGCCGGGTTCGGATCGTGGACGCAACGTTTCTTAATTCAGAATTTTAATATTTCTTTTAGGAATTAAAACGTGATATATATATAATTTGTATGTGTGTCTATATATCACGCTTTTAAACTCGTGCTATACATATTGCACACGTTAAAAAGTGTGATATTTATACACATCTGTATTTAATTTGCGTTTTAAAGCGTGATATATATGGGTATCTATATATCACGCGTTTAAAAGCGTGATATATGCACGCTATATTACGCTTTTAAACGTAAAATATACATATAGTATATATGCTGTTTTTTCACCAAACCCCTTTTATAAGAGTAATTTAGAAGTCAAATATTAAATTAATTCCGCTACACTGAATTTCCATCGCTGTTCCAACCGGTTTATTCGGATTTGTTTGTTTGGGTTTTACATCCTAGCAACATCCAAGCTCAACTTTGCGGTCGATCCCATGACAAATTTTGCTGATCAAATGGAAATTAATTTTAAAATAACACTAACCTAAATTTCTTGAGCTAATTTACTTGCCCTATGCTAATAATGCCGAGCGCCAGGCTACGAAGTGACAAGTATCAATTTTTAAGTCAGTGGTTTGACTCGATCAGGGTTCAAACACATGCGTTCGAATCCCACGATCTACCAAAGCAGGAGATGGACGCTCAACTCATTCAGCCATCCCGTCTGGTCACTAAACTACTAAACACCACATGACTATCAGTCCACCCAGAGCTATACAATAACTATCAAGCCTAAAGCGCAATTGCCTACACAGGCAATTACACATAGAAATAACCACTCAGCCCCCTACCTCCAGCCAGGTGGCCGCCATTTTATTAACACATTCCCCATCCCCTTCCACCAAATTAAACCAATTCTCCTAGTGCTTGGATGAAAGTGGTCTCCAGTAAAAACCGCAAAAATCAAGCTGAGATTATTACACCGATGGCGAATTTCCGCGAATAGACAGATTTTCTCCCATATGATTAACGCTGTCAGGGAATCGGGGGGGGGGAGGAAAGGCCGGAAGTCAGGCTTGAACTATCCTTGTTGTGCCTATGTTATCGCTCATATCTAACTCGTTCTTGTTTCAGTTTTTTGTTCTATCAACATCTAAGATCACATAAGAAATGGGATTTGAACCACGCAATTGCTGGCATGTATGTAGTTACCCCTATTCCTTGGTGCTTTGCTTAACGTTAATCGGTAGATATTAAAAAAAGCGCAGAAATCCGCGAAATCGCAAAGCTCTTTTATCCCTGTTATGATTGATAGTGTTATGGAAAACTATTTGAGATCAGGTGGATGCATACAATGACGTCACAATGGGATTTGAGTAATTTTAATTATTTTCCCTATTTTCTTCTCCCACCCCACCTTGTTTTCTTTTTATATATAGAAGTTTGCTTCTATTTTCCCGGAAGTAATCGCCGATGTGTTAGTGACATGGCCCACAGACACTTCGTTGGGCGCCGGAACCGGAAGTGCACGGAAGGCCATTGGTTAAAAAGGCACGCATAATCACCGGCTGCAACGAGTCGTGGTGAGGAAAACCACCAGGGGGCGTGATCTATGCTCCACCGGAGGTTGTGGGGGTTTGGGGGGACCCGTAGGTGATATACACGCGATGTATATATATTTTACCTCGGTAGCCCAGGGAGAAGGAAGCACATCCGGGTCCAGCAATTAGCATAATCAGCTCACAGCAGGAGGACGTGTTGTGAGCAGCTCCGGCAGTTTTTCTAAATTTACTACAAAACTAAGCAGGTTAGTATCTTTCAAACTCGATACATTGGTTTAGTTCATGTTAGCATTCATGTACAAAGTTTTGTGAAACTTTTTGATAAGGTATTACTGTTTTACAGCTTAGTTTCAATTGTAATTGGCATGATCGAAAGAACAATGTTTCCATTGTTCGGTTATTAATCAAGCCACCCATTGCCGAATGGAGATATGTTTGGAAGGAGCCAGTTACATCATTGGGAATTCATTCCCTGGGTCTCAATAATATTCCCCATTAGTGATTCTCGTTAAGGCGTACCTCCGAGTCCTATAGTATTTTCTTCAAATTGTTGGCAAAAAAAGCCATAGGTGGGAGAAGTTCATAGGTACTTACAGTGTGGGAGGGCACCACTACACTGGTCCCTACCCCTCATTTGGATCGGTTGGTTACCCACACCGTCATCCTGTGACTGTCTGTTAGCCATACACATGCGTTAAAAATTGATTTAACGCCATAAAATACACACCTAGTATAATTATACTCTAATTATCAGTGTGCTATTCCACCCAAGACAATGCCTAATCATTGTTCTTCTTTTTACTCACAGTCTCAGAGCCATGGCTACGAAGCGGAGTAAGGCAGAGGCAACTCACGCACTCAGTGCGGATGAACATGCCACACCGCCTGTGCAGGTACAAAGGTCACCCTCGCCAGAACAAAGGGATTCTGAGGAGGCAGGGGGGTACGATACCAGCCCCGGCCCCACTGATAGGGACCTAGATGAGCAGGTTGCCAGGCTTGTGCAACAGAAGATGGAAAAAATTTTACCATCTAGAGTGGGTACGTCAAAGAAAAGGCGAACAAACGTTCCACAAGACTCCGATGAGTCGGAATGGGAGAACTGTTTGGAAGATCAGGCCTCAACAGACGATGACTCAGAGGAGGAGTCAAACCGTTAAGACCTACAATAGCTCAAGTGTTACGATTTCTAAGAATATTAGAAGATGAAGGACTAGGATTCGGTGCTATTCCCCCAGCGAGATGTGCCCTATCCATTATTCTACCAAGAATAGATAGACAAACCATTGGGAAACATCAGTTAGTACACTGGTTCATTAGATCGGTGTACGAAAGAAACCCACCAAAACCTAAATACCATAGGTTTTGGGATGTATTAATAGTATTCAAGTTATTCAAGTCATGGCCTAGCAACATACATTTGTCAATGAAAGACCTAGGATTTAAATTAGCAGTTTTATTACTGCTAGTTACAGGACACACGCCAAACCATTGTGGCACTTTCACTAGATGGACTAGAAATACATAAGAATGAAGCTACAATTGGTTTACAGACATTACTTAAATCAAATCGTACAGGGGAACCACTGTCCACAGTACGCGTTCCTAGTTTTCCGGAGGATAAACGGATATGTATTGTTTCGGCCAATAGGGCTTATATATCCAAGTCCTGCGGAATCAGAAATTCCAGACAACTACTAATCAGCTTTATTAGGCCACGTGAAGCTATGTCAAGAGACACTCTCGCAAGGTGGACTATCAAGGTGCTTAAACAAGCAGGAGTCAACACTGGACGCTATGCGTCTCACTCAATGCATGGAGCCATGGTCTCCAAGGCAAGACAATTAGGAATCTCAGTTAAGAGAATTCTTGCACACGCTGGCTGGAAAATGGCTAGATCATTTGCAAAACATTACAAGAAACGACTGGAAAAGTCAAGCGGCATGGCAACACACCTACTCACCAACTAGAAGCAGGTGAGAAACAACATTAAATTATGTACTCATATATTCATAGCATGGTTACAAAATAAAAGGATAAAAGGATAAAAAATGAGATTACGTAAAATTCTCCCTGGGCAACGAGTAGCCAGAGGCGTAGTACCAAGGTAAAATAGTATAGTTATACAAAACTTACCTGGGTACAGATGATGGATAACTGGTGTTTTCCTTAGGTACTAACTAGCCTCAGATAGTCGTGGGTCAGGGCCCACCCACCATACCCACCCTACCCACCCTACCTACCCTACCCACCCTACCCACCCTACCCTACTACAACTATCATGTTTCGCTGGAGCCGAATCGAAAACACGATAAGTATCCATATAGAGTTAAATCATTTTTTATCCTAAAAAGTATGTAAAAGATTGCTGGACCCGGATGTGCTTCCTTCTCCCTGACCCACGACTATCCGAGGCTAGTACCTTGGGAAAACACCAGTTATCCATCATCTGTACACAGGTAAGATTTGCATAACTATACTATATATATATATATATAAGTGTGTGTAATGTATAAGCATTATGCGAGTATAAAGACACGGAAGGGAGTTATTATTACTATTCTATTTGTTACTGTTATTCATTGTATCATTTGGTGCAGAGTATCCCCATCCACATGACCACTGGCGCCACCATCACCAGCTTTCCTAACTACAGACGCTCAACACTGTCATTATGGCCCTGGATTTAAAAAGAAATATTCAGGGACAGAAATCTCCGCGATTTCGCGGATTTCCATTAAAAAAATCGGTCACCGATTAATGTTAAACAAAATGCCAAGGAATATGGATGAATATTCCTATATGACAACTATTAGTTAGTTCGAATCCCGTTCTTATATGACCATAAATATTACTAGAACATAAAAACCCAAACAAGAATGAGTTAAGTATGGGTGATAACATAGGGACAACAAGATAGCTGAAACCTGACTTCGGGCATTTTTCCGCAAATCCCTGACAGCGCTAACTAATCCCATGGGGGGAAATCCGCGTTTTCACAGAAAATTTCCATAGGTGTAATAACTACATGTTGATTTCTGTGATTTTTGCTGGAGACCACTTTCATCCCTGATATATATATATATATCTGTGAAGTATAACGAATTATGCGAGTATGAAGATAGGTAAGGGAATTATTATCATTATTGTTATACTCCGTAAGACCCAACACTGTACTGGTGGCGCCACCTGCGGCCTCCTCACCATCCACCGGATGTAGACCAGTGTCAGTCGCTATATATATATATATATATATATCACATATATGCATGCATGGTTCCATCCTCAAGCGCGATGTATATGTATATATATATATATCACATATTCATACATGCTTCCTGTTAGTGTTACTGCTGAATCCTATGGGAGTTTTGACAAGGCACACCAAAATTAAATGTGCCTGTTTTCATTTAAAATATCTTCTAAGTCAGCCATTTTAAATAAATGTTTCTTCAAAGTATAGCATGGTAGATAACAACCACCAACCGAATAATTGTAATATTGTTTTATCTAAAAATGTAAAGGCAGAGACTGAGTGTTATCAAACTTTTCAATTTGAAAGCCTTCAGTTTCTGGCATATTAGGTTGATTGCTAGGATCTACTCTTCTATAGTTTGGTTTGTTTGTTTGTTGTTGTTTTACGTCCTAGCAACATCTAAGGTCATATCAGGACGGGGGTAACTTTTATCATAAATAACTAACTTGGAAGATGTATAATGACCAGGCACAGCTGGCATACAAGTGTGAAAGCCTATGACTAGTGGCTCCGGTGTGTCCGAATTTGGAACTATATGCAGCATGCAGTAGAGCCTATATAAATGGTATATAATAATAGAGCAAACTGAAGAGAGTTGGTGTCCTTGTTTGTATTCCCATAATATATTATATAGCACACATATATATATATATATATATATATATATATATATAACCAGCCTGGATTGGCAATCTGCTGCGGCCAGGTGGTCAATGTATGCACTCCTCACCTGGCTAGTCACGGACCCCTTTTCCTAGCAAATCACTGACCTCCTTTTTTTTTAGTGACTGTTTGTCCTAGCAACTCACCGACCTCTCTTTTTTTTTTAGTGACTGTTTGCTTATTCTGCTCATAACGGTTAAGTGCATGAACTTGTTTTTGCCGCTGTGCAGTAGTGGTCATAATCCATATGGATTGATTTCCTTTATCAATAATTTCTGTAAATTTGATTATGGTGTAAGATCGGGGAGTTTCCAATTTGTTTAGTTTTTTTATTATATTTTGTGCATAGGTTCTTAAGCTACAGTGATGGTGATTGATGATGATATATATATATATATATATATATATATATATTATATATTATATATATATACACTACGGATCCCTCCTCAATCTTTTAAAATATTTCTGATTGTGAGATTTTCTATGAGGGCTTAGGTAATGCTAATGATTGAATTAAGAAACACAGAAGTGTGCTTTTTCAGACACCGTTCCCTTCCTGTGCGTTGGATGCCATATGGTTAGCGCGAACTTCTCTTATAAGTTATATGAAGTCTTGTCTTGAACGTTCACGGATTGACTCATCGTGAGCACGGCCCTTATACTAAGTTATAGTTTTAAAAGCTGAGTGGAGAACCCCCACCCCCCATTCACAACCCCAACCACAACCACAGCCACAACCCAAACCCAAACCTCTATTCCAACCACAGCCACAACCCAAACCCAAACCTCTACTCCAACCACAACCACAACCACAACCCAAACCTCTACTCCAACCACAACCACAACCACAATCCCAACCCCAACCCCAACCTCAACTCCAACCACATACCCAACCCAAACCACAACAACAACAACCACGTCCACAACCCCAACCACAACCCCAAACCCAAACCACAAACCACAACCCCAACCCCAACCACAACCCCCAAACCCAAACTCCGAACCCCAGCCCAGTGTGGCTGTTCTGAGATCAGACTGTATATAGCATTTGGTTGGTTGTTGGAGTTTTACGTCCTGGCAACATCTAAGGTCATATAAGAAGGCCCTCGCCACTGCTGCCATTAAATATAGGCGTGTCTATGCTTGGGTCATTTCCGAATACAAATTACACAAACCTGTATGTCCAGTTATTATTCTGGGGATCGGGGGGGGGGGGGTGCACATAATTTGAGCGAAATATGCTTATTGGATTAAAAAAAACACTTGGTTGGGTGACAGTGGGTTATATTTGGGCAGGAAATGCTTAATTGAATAAATGTTTTTTTTATTAACAGATCTGCGACTAATCATGGAATTATAATACATCCTACCGTCCCGATATGACCTTAGATGTTGCTATGACGTAAAACAACAACAAAGAAACAATGATACATCCTGTCAATCTTTAAAGCTGTAAAATCCGATTGTTTTGAGTTATTGCAATTTTATATATGAGTGTAGGTGGTGGGAGGGCAGTAGTGTGTACACAGGTGGGTGGCGCCCCCAACGGATCTGAGGTTGACGAGGCTAGAACAGTAGATGACTAGAACAAGGTTCCTCCAATCGATGATTGAGGTTGGAGTTAGGGCTGAGGAGCAGATGGAAGATTCCAGACTTATTACACTCGCATAATGGCTTATACATCATATATATATATATATGTATATATATATACAGTAAAACCTCCCTAACCGACAACGTCCACAGATCGACCACTCCCCTTATCGATCGCTTAATTTGGGTCCCAACAATACCATTGTAACCATATTCTAACTCCCTAATCCGACCACCTCCCTAAATGACCACTTAAAGTTGGTCCCAAGGTTGGTCGATTTAGAGAGGTTTTACTGCAAATATCTATATAAAGTTGATCCTTATAATCGACTTTACTTTATCTTGAAGTAATTTTTTATCTTAAGGGTTAACTTGGATATTTTTGAAGTGACATTCGTTGGAGTTTGTTTTTTTAAATGAATTTCGGTGTGCACATCGAAATGCTAGATTTCACAGTCTTCAACAGTTACAAGTTCTGTTAAATTGACTCAGTATTCCCTTATATGCAGCAATGAATGCTTAATAAGTGCATGAGTATCTAAGTTAGATATATAAAATCAATGTTTTTCTTCTTGCTTTCTTCAGATTATTCAGCTTTAATATTACAATGCGCACCAGCAATGCGATTGTCTAATAAGTAGTGCACCCGCTTCCCATGTGGGAGGTGTGGGTTCGATCCCTGACCCTAGTCAACCTAGGCCGTATTCAATTAACACGACCCGGGCGACTCGGGTCACCCGAGTTGCTGGAATTTTAAATCGAACACCGCTAGTGGAGTTGACAAAAACATGTGCCATGTGCAAAAAGCCCCAGTAACCACACCTCTTGGCTTGGGTTGGCTAGGAGCGATGACGTCACATTTGTGCTGGTACCATCCTGCAGGATAACACCTACCAGTACCATTCCTACATGGTCTTTTTTGGTAATAACCCAGATTAATGAAATGGAAATGTAACTAAATTATGCAATCATAAAATATTTTAAATCCTATTTTGATGTAGTTATATCGGTTATTAAAAAAAGAAAAAAGTTTTGGATTAAGCCACCATTTTTTCCACCCCGAGCGTGGAGAAGTATATTCGATTATTCGACCCGAGTCTGTAGGATGTGCGCATGCGCCAAAAAGTGGCTGGGGTGACCTGAGTTGATTAATCGATTACGCCCCTGATGATTTACAAAGTTGATGCTTCTCGCTGCGTAGTCTGATACTCGGCATTTCTGGGCTAGAACAAGAACTGATTGGTTTAGTGTTAGGACAATGCAACTGAGTGGGATATTAGGTGCTAAGTGATACTGTATCCCAGTGAGGTAGCACTATAAAGTCACCATAAATATGCACTGTGATAAGTCTACACGCGTCCTGATGTGACCTGAGATGTTAAGATGTAAAAGCAGACAAAACATTTTTGGAAGTGAGCAGAGTGACAGTTGGCTCACGGTGTAGAGGAGGCGGGGAGGAGAGCATGCCTGCTTTACAGTGAATAATAACATGGAAGTTAACTTGGTTAGAGAGAAACATTAAGGGCCTGTCGTTATTTATATCCACACAATAAATTATATAGTACATCACAATGGACTTAAAACGATAAGGTTATATAAGAGCACAAAACCTTAGAAATCGCGTATTCAATTGTAATGATATTGTCGTGGTGGGATGACAATGGGAAATATTGTGCCTAGAGTGGGACTCGAACCCACATCTCTTTGCATTCTGGGCCAGTGCACTAACCATTACACCACCTAGGCTCCCTGATATCACCACACTAACCATGCCTACCTGTCTATGCGGCTCCTTGCCTGAGAGGTCAGTGTAGACTACTACACTCGCCCCCTGGAATTGTAAGTTTTTTAATGCTTACAATTAAATACATACAGGCAATGCACTAACACATACATACACAGGGTAGGTTCAACAACCATACAGCGTGTAGCTTTTACAGGATCATGGTCATGGAAACCAGGGTCATAGGGGTGATGAAAATAGGAAATATTGCACCTAGAGCGGGACTCAAACCCACATCTCTTTGCATTGCTGGCCAGTATGCTAACCATTACACCACCTAGGCTCCCTGATATCACCACACTACCCCCACTTACCTCTCTATGTGGTTACTTGCCTGAGAGGTCAGTGCAGACTACTACAATATTTACAACCAGACCACCCTGACACCATCTCACCACCCTTAAAGTTGCCTAGTCCGATGAAAACATCAAATTTTCAAAACCAAAACAAATATCTCCATTTGATTCTACTTATCTAACGTAGATACCGGTGCACTTGCTAAACATTTCTCACCACATCGAAGTGAACACCGAGGCAATCAAATAGAACCTATTACTGCTGAAACCTATGGTGTCAGAGTTTTAGGTGCGCTTGCCAAATTTAATTTTGCATCTTTACACTTCAAATATCTCAAAAGTTAGCCATTTAAAAGAAGTTTGTTTGTTGGAGTGTTACGTCCTGGCAACATCTAAGGTCATATCAGGACATGCACTGACTTATGACAGTGCACACTCAATGGGACTTTATAGTGCTGCCCCACTGGGAAATCAGGCCACCGGCACCATGACCCAATATCCCACTCAGTCACGTTATCCTGACACTGAGCTAACCAGTCCTTGCCCTATCCTATTAATGCCGAGCGCCAGGCTAGGAAGTGACCAGTATCAATGTTAAAGTCATTGGTTTGACTCAACCGGGAACCAAACTCCAGACCTGCCGCGTGTGAGGCTCGCGCTCTACCGATTAGACCACCGTGCTCGGTCCTATTTAAATTAAAAGTTGCTTCAAACTAAAGTAAGATAGATTATAACGATCACCCTAATATGTTTATCTCAGTAAATGACAGAAACTCAAAACCCGTTGGACTATGCAGCTTTAACAATCACCACCTGATCACACCCCACCACCCACCACCCACCACCGCACCCTACCCCGACCACACAATCACCCACAGTGAACACCTCTACTTCTCCCCCTTCATCATCATCATCATGCTGTCGGTTGCGATGGGACAAAGACTGCTTTCATTACTTGACTGCCGCTCTCCATTTAGCTCTCTGCTGTGAGAGTTGCATCCATGAGTCAGTCTTAATGTCTCTCAGCTTCAGGTTTCTCTTGATGGTATCCGTGAACCGGAGACAAGGGTGCCCTCTCTCTTTCTGTAGCCAGAAGACAGTTGAGAATAGAGGATCTGCTTTGGTAGCCTGTCTGATGACATCCTCATGAGGTGTCCAGTCCACCGGAGATTCTTTTTGATCAGAAGATCTTCTATAGAGGGCAGCCCCGTTCATTTGAGTATTTCCTTATTTGTTACTTTGTGCTTCCAGGTTAGCCTCATGATTGAACGCAGATGTCGCATCATGAAGGCATGCAGCTTTTTCACCTTAGCCTCGGGTAATCCCACCAGGTGTAGGGGGCTATCGGAGAAATTCAGTGGCGAAAACCCGGACAAATCTTCCCCCACCCCCACAAATAAACACGCACCCAATTCTCCTCCAACTACAGCACCCAGCACCCCAAGACGGAAACCATTCTTCTTAACCCAATTTGCTGCCCTTTTCTGCATCACGGGAGCTTGCATTGTGAGACCTTCAAAAGGCACACACACTGCTTGTTGCCGGCGGGTTGTGGTCACGGGCGCCGGGGGGGGGGGGGGGGGGGGGGGGGGGAACAAGTGAAGGCAAATATCTACTTATGCTGAAACTGATATCTGATCGGGTGATTGTATATGTACAAAGGGGCGGGGGGGGGGGGGGTCGGGGAGGGGGGGGGGGTTTAGGGCGGAGACGAGGTGTGTGGGTTTTTTTTGTTTTTTTTTTAATTGAGGCTGTATTTATACTGTCCATAGCATATAAGCATGGGTACCCAGGCTTGTTTTCAATGCTGGCCAGTTGTAGTGTTGGTGTTATCTTACCACATAGTAGCTGCTGATAAGTTATTTGATTGCCTGCATTTCAGTAGCAGATAGATAATTGGTTGGTATGGTTAGTAGCCTATGTTAGTTTTTTTTTATTTTCTTGGCATATACGTATTTTATTTTGTTCTACTCTTATTACTAGACTAGCCTACTCCTATTTTCATATCATAGGCTTGTACATATCTGTGTGGTGTGTTATCTGGCTACTCTTGGCATGGTTACCTTCCATTGGGCATCCCGCTGGTGTGTTGTGAGAGAGAATGGAGGAATGGGGGAATGGTAAGTGATTGGATGTCATTTATTTATTTTATATTTTTCAAATGAGGCTCCCCCCCCTTTTTTTCTTATACTATTTGATTGTGTCTGCTTTATGGAAATTTATACCAATAAATAACCTACACTTAATGTTTAATACTTAATCTAACATTTACTTAAAGTTGTACAGTCCGATGAAACAAATCAAAATTTTCAAAAGCAAAACAAATTATCTAGATTTTATTCTTAAACTTAGATACTAGTACACTTGCTAAGCATGTGCCGCCACGCAGAAGGGAATACTGAGGCAATTGAATAGAACATGCTACTGCAGAAGCCTATAGTGTCACAGTTTGGGCATAATTGCCTAAATTAATTGCGCATGGTTTGCACTTCAAATATCGCCAAAGTTAGCCAGATTTAAAAAAAAGTTACTTCAAGCTAAAGTAAGGTTGATTATAACGATCAACCTAATATATTTATATAAAACAATGACAGAAACTCAAAACTATCAGACTATGCAACTTTAATCAACTAAAATATACTTCGAATAGAAGTTAACATTTGTAGATATACACAATAAATAGATTGACCTTGTGGCTTTATAACAAGGTTTAGAGCAGCTACCCCCCCCCCCCTCCGCCCTCCCGACACCGACCCCTTTTTTTCGCCCACAGACACAACTGGAACGCCTGTATACAATCCAAACACAAAATCGAATGCTTCAGGCGATTAGATTTAATTGGCAACTTAAGATCTATGTATACATGCGCGGAAGTAGTGCTGGAATTGAAAGCAACTGTTGCTTGTACCCGGCCGCCTGCTGGCCCCTTTTGCAGTTCCCTTTCGCTGGTACCCAGCGAGGCGGGTAAGCCGGTTAGGTTCACACATCATTACACACGGGGCACCAGCGGCAAATTCCTGATTCGTACTATAACATTCGGACCCTCCACAGAGCAGACGATGTTTAGGTTGTTGTTGTTTGTTGTTGTTTAACGTCTTCGCAACATCTAAGGACATATCAGGACTGTGCGTACCAGAGGGGATGGACGAATGAGTTGAGCGTCCGTCTCCCGTTTCGGTCGATCAGGGGATTCGAACTAATGAGTTTGAACCCTGGTCGAGTCAAACCAATGAGTTAAAAATGTATACTAGCCAGGCGCTTGGCATTATTAGGATAGGGGAAGGACTGGTTGGCTCAGTGTCAGGATAATGTGACTGAGTGGGATATCAGGTCATAGTGCTGGCAGCATGGTCTCCCAGAGGGGCAGCACTATAAAGTCACTATGAGTGCGCACTGTCACAAGTCGGTACCCGTCCTGATATGACCTTAGATGTTGCTAAGACATAAAACTCCAACAACCAACCATCAGGATTGTGCTGGTCTGTACTACTACTCACTACTACACTGTGTTGCTCTGTGTAGCTACGTGTTTTCTTGTGCTGCTCTGTGCTGCTCTGCGTTGCACTGTGCTGCTCTGTGTAATATATATTGACTACATACATTACACTCTGTGCTGCCGTGTACTGCTATGTGCTACACTGTGCTGCTCTGTGTTGTTTTGTGCTGTCCTGTACTGTGTTGTGCTGCTCTGTGTTGATTTGTGCTGCCATGTCCTGCTCTGTGCTGCCTTGTACTACACTGTGCTGATATGTGCTTCTCTGTACTGCTCTGTGCTCCTTTGTGCTGCCCGGTGCTGCTCTGTGCTGCCATGTCCTGTTCTGTGCTGCTCTGTACTGCCGTGCACTGCTCTGTACTACAATGTGCTGCCATGTACTGCTTTGTGCTGTCTTGTGCTGCTCTGTGCTGCTTTATTCTGCTTTGTGTTGTCTTGTGCGGCGCTGTGCTGCCTTGTGCTGCTCTGTGCTGCCGTGTCCTGTTATGTGCTGCTATGTTCTCCCGTGTACTGCTCTGTACTACACTGTGCTGCCCTGTGCTGCTTTATGCTGCTTTGTGATGTCTTGTGCTGCGCTGTGCTGTCTTGTGCTGCTCTGTACTGCCATGTCTTGTTATGTGCTGCTCTGACTGCCGTTTACTGCTCTCCACTACACTGTGCTTCCTTGTACTGCGCTGTGCTGCTTTGTGTTGCTTTGTGCTGCTCTGTGCTGCCGTGTACTGCTCTGTACTGCTCTGTACTACACTGTGCTGCCCTGTACTGCGCTGTGCTGCTTTGTGTTGCTGTGTGCTGCTCTGTGCTGCCGTGTACTGCTCTGTGCTGCCGTGTACTGCTCTGCACTGCTCTGTACTACACTGTGCTGCCCTGTACTGCGCTGTGCTGCTTTGTGTTGCTTTGTGCTGCTCTGTGCTGCTGTGTACTGCTATGTACTGCTCTGTACTGCACCGTGCTGCCCTGTACTGTGCTGTGCTGCTTTGTGTTTCTTTGTGCTGCTATGTGCTGCCGTGTACTGCTATGTACTGCTCTGTACTACACCGTGCTGCCCTGTACTGCTTTGTGCTGTCTTGTGCTGCGCGGTGCTGTCTTGTGCCGCTCTGTGCTGCCATGTCCTGTTATGTGCTGCTCTGTACTGCCGTGTACTGCTCTGCACTACACTGTGCTTCCTTGTACTGCGCTGTGCTGCTTTGTGTTGCCTTGTGCTGCTCTGTGCTGCTGTGTACTGCCGTGTATTGCTCTGTACTACACTGTGCTGCCCTGTACTGCGATGTGCTGCTTTGTGTTGCTTTGTGCTGCTCTGTGCTGCCGTGTACTGCTTAGTGAGGTACACCATTCCCGCTGAGCCACGGCCATGCTGTCCGTTCGAATTTACCAGTGAACGCCCGCAGCCCGAACAGGCAACACCCGAATACTGGAGCAACTCCACCCGCCAACTCCAGGGTGTATAACTTACAGCGTCATCAAAGGCCGGTTGCTCTTATACCATGTCTATGTGGTGTGGGAGGTTAAAAAATCCCTTGGGTCAGTAAAAGTGTAGGCTCGGGCTTTCTATCGACCAGCAGTGGCATGAGGAAGACCAGTCGTCTATGACTGAAATTTCCCCTTGCTTAAACAACTAATGGACCCAAAACAAAAAAACTAAAAAACTAAAAACTATCGGGGGGGGGGGGGGGGGGGGGGGGGGGGTTCCAGACAACTTTTAGGTTATTTGTTTAAAGCTGGATAGTTCGATGAAAACATCAAATTTTCAAAACCAAAACAATTATCTAGATTTGATCCCATATATATCTAACTTAGATATTGGTGCACTTATTAAGCATTTGTCGCCACACAGAAGGGAATACTGAGACAATTAAATAGAACGTGTTACTGCAGAAACCTATTGTGTCAGAGTTTTGGCATGTGTGTCAACATTATTTTTGCATGGTTACATTTCAAATATCTCAAAAG
>CM059192.1:73687141-73712141 GCA_030323885.1 Branchipolynoe longqiensis
GGACCGGTGTAACGATTTCAACTTCCCCCCTTCCCAAGTTCCCCCCCGGGAATCTGAAAACGTTTTTAACTTCCCTCCGGGGAAATTTAAAACGTTTTCAGATTCCTGGGGGGGGAACTTAAAAACAGTTTTCAGATTCCTCCCCCTATTTTCAAATTCCCCCCTCCGGGAATTTAAAATTGTTTAAAAAACTTTTTTAAAAACGTTTTAAATTTCAGACCTATAATATTTTTTTCTTAACCATCTTGGAGACTTTTTGGTCATTTATGGTTAAATATGTTTTATTGTACTAGTAATAATTTCCATTATGCTATTCTCTGTATATTATAATATTTGTCATGAAAAATAACAAAAAATAACAAAAAATAACAGAACATAACAAAAATAAAGAAAATTTCCCAAAAATGGGGAGGGGGGGGAGGGAAAGTTAAAACGAGGAGGAATTTGAAAACATTTTCAAATTCCCCTGGGAGGATTTGAAAACGTTTTCAAGTTCCCGGGGGGGAACTTGAATATGGGGGGAATTTGAAATCTTTACACCGGGATAAGGAAAAATGGCAGAAGGTAGATCATAACAGGGAAATCTGGTACTTGACTGTGGTATTGTTGCCTTAAGGATCACTCAAACCCATGTTCTATATACCGAGTGGGCCGATTCGGTAAAGTGTAGGCTTCCTGTGCAAAAGGTTGGGAGTTCGATTCACAGTCGAGTCAAACCAATGCCATACAAAATGGATATTTGTCGCTACCCTAGCCTGGCACTCAGCATTTACTAGGATAGGGTAAGGACTGGTTAGCTCATTATCAGGATAATGTGACTGCATGGGATATCGGGTGATGATGCTGGTGGCCTGGTCTCCCAGTGGGGAAGCACTTTAAAATCACCACGAGGCATCAGTGTTTGCTGTCACAAGTTGGGACCCATCCTGATATGACCTCAGATGTTGCCAGGACGTAAAACTGCAACAAGAGAGACGCCGAGCCGTGCATGGAGGCGAATGGGGTATTTGTTGTTGTTTTTGTTGTTGTAGTTTGTTGTCACCGCACTTGCAGTGTTGGTCATCCGGGACCGGAAGTGGGAAGTCCGGAAGTGATCATCTCCGCTAGGGGACGTAGAATGCATTCTTCCGGTCGCGTTGGCACGGCGATCGTAAAGACTACTGCTAATAGGAGACTCCGCACATCGTTTGTCGAAAGAGAAGGAGGCGGAGGGGACAGGAGGAGGAGGGGTGAAGGGGGAGGGAGGAGAGGGCGGAGGGGAGGAGGGAGGAGGGTAGGTGGACGGGGAGGAGGGGAGGACGGGTGGTGGGAGGGGGACAGGGGAGGGAGGCAGGGGTGGAAGGGGGGGAAAGGTTGGAGGGGGAGGGGGGAGGAGGTGGTGGGAGGGGATGGAAGGAGGAGGAGGGGTGAAGGGGGGGGAGGAGGAGGGGGAGGGGGAGGGGTGGAGGCGGACAGGAGGAGGACGGGCGTGAAGGGGGGCGGGGGGGGAGGGGACGGGAGGTAGGAGGGGTTGAAGGGGGAGGAGGAGGGGGAGGAGGGGAGGAGGGGAGGAAGGGGAGGAGGGGAGGAGGGTGGAGGGGAGGAGGGGAGGAGGCTGGTGGGAAGGCGGAGGGGAGAGGCGGAGGGGTGAAGGGGGGGAGGAGGAGGGGGAGGGGGAGGAGGAGGGTGGGAAGAGGGGACCGGAGGAGGAGGGGTGAAGGGGGGAGGAAGAGGGGGGTGGGGGCGGAGGTGGTGGGACGGGGACAGGCGGAGGACGGGCGTGAAGGGGGAGGAGGAGGGGGAGGGGGAGGAGGTGGTGGGGGGAGGGGAGAGGGAGGAAGTGGGGTGTGAAGGGGGGGGAGGAGGGGAGGGGGAGGAGGTGGTGGGAGGGGACAGGAGGAGGAGGGACGTGAAGGGGGAGGAAAGAGGGGGACGGGGAGGAGCTGGTGGGAGTAGGGGATAGGAGGAGAGGGGTGAAGGGAGGGAGGAGGAGGGGGAGGGGGAGGGGGTGGTGGCGAGGGGACAGGGACAGGAGGGGTGAAGGGGGGGAGAGGGAGGGTGAGGGGGAGGAAGCTGGTGGCGCTGGGGACAGGAGGAGGAGGGTGTGAAGGGGGGGAGGAGATAGAGGGGCGTGGGGGAGGAGCTGGTGGGAGGGATAGGAGGAGGAGGGGTGTGAGGGGGGAGGAGGGGGGGGGAGGACAGTGGTGGGAGGGTAGGAGGAGGATGGGTGAAGGAGGGAGGAGGGGGGGGAGGGCGCCGAGGTGGTGGGCGGAGACAGGAGGAGGAGGGTGAAGGGGAGGAAGGGGGGAGGAGGAGGGGGAGGGGAGGAGGTGGTGGGATGGGAGGATGGGGACGGAGGAGAAGGGGTTGAAGGGGGGAGGAAAACAGACGGGGGAGGGGGAGGAGCTGGTGGGAGGGGGTAGGAGGAGGAGGGGTGAAGGGGGGAGGAGGGAGGGGGGGAGGAGGTGGTGGAGGGGATAGGAGGAAGGAGGTGAAGGGGGGTAGGAGGAGGGGAGGGGGGGAGGTGGTGGGAGGGGACAGAGGAGGAGGGGGTGAAGGGGGGAGGAGGAGGGGGAGGGGAGGAGGTGGTGGGAGGGGACAGGAGGAGGAGGGGTGAAGGGGGGAGGAAGAGGGGGGAGGGGGAGGAAGCTGTTGGGAGGGGGACTAGGGGGAGGAGGAGGGGGGGGGGGGGGGGAGGAGGGGGGGAGGAGGTTGGTGGGAGGGGATAGGAGGAGGAGGGGTGAAGGGGGGAGGGGGAGGGGGAGGAGGTGGTGGGAGGGGACAGGAGGAGGAAGAGGTGAAGGGGGGAGGAGGAGGGGGTAGGATGTGGGGGGACGGGGATAGGAGGAGGAGGGGTGAAGGGGGGAGGCGGAGGGGGCGGAGGAGGGGGGTGGGGAGGGGGAACAGGACCGGAGGCGTGAAGGGGGGCAAGGAGGAGGTGGGGGGGGAGGTGGGGGAGGGGATGGAGGAGGAGGGGGTGAAGGGGGGAGAGGAGAGGAGGGGGGGGTGGGTATCTAGAGCTACTCGGGAGGGGTGAAGGGCAAGGGTGAGGGGGAGGAGGGAGGGAAGGGTGTGGTGGGAGGGGGATGGGGGGAGGAGGGTGGTGGGAGAGGGTGACGGGAGGAGGAGGGGTGAAGGGGGGAGGATGGGGGGGGAGGAGGCAGCGACGATGGTGAAGTGGAGGAGGGGGAAAAGGAAAAGAGAAAGGAAGAGGAGGGGGGGTAGGAGGAGGGGGGAGATAGGAGGAGTGGGGGAGGGGGAGAGGAAGGAGGGGGGGAGAGAGAATGGAGGGGATGGGAAGAAGGAGGGAAGAAGAGGAATAGAAGGAGAAGGGAAGGGGTGAGGGGAGAGGAAGAGAGGAGGAACGGGAGGAGGGTTAGAAGGAGAGAGAAAGGGGAGGAGGGGAGGAGGAGAGAGGAGGAGGGAAGGAGGAAGGGAGTGTGGAGGAGGGGAGGAGGAGGGGTGGAGGGGGAGGGGGAGGTGGAGGAAGGGGAGGAGGGGAGAAGGAGAAAGGGCAGGTAGAAGAGTCGAAGGAGGCGGGGATGTGGAGGTGGAGGAGGGGAGGGGGGGGGGGTATGAGGAGGGGGAGGGGTGGAGGAGAAGGAAGGGAGTGGGGAGGAGTGGGAGGGGGATGAGGAGGGGAGTGGAGGGGGAGGTGAACTATGTGAAGGGGGTGCGCTTTCCTGTAGCAATACCTGCATTGTCCAAGTAATATGTCCTCACTGCGAGTCTTCTCTGACACAAAGGCGACATGTTATTCACTAATCCACTACACGTTGCTCATCCCTACACCTGAGGATAGTCAAAGGGTGGCAGCTTGGTGTGTAGCACACATCTGTACAGAACTATGTTCCCAAGACGATGGTTATTTTATTTTTAGCGGGTAACATCTAGATAATGCATCTACATTTCGTAACACCGGCAGCGGTTGCCGAGTCGGTAAAGTGCGGACCTCGCGTGGTGGAAGGTTGGGACTTCGGTTTCCAGTCGAGTCAAACCAATGACTTAACAAATTGATACTCGTCGCTTCCTAGTCTGGTGCTCAGCATTAATAGGATAGGGCAAGCACTGGTTAGCTCAGTGTCAGGATAATGTGATGGAGTGCGATATCGGGTCATGGTGCCAGCGGCCTGATTTCCTCATGGGGCAGCACTATAAAGTCATCATGAGTGGACACTGTCACAAGTCGGTACCCATCCTGATATGACCTTAGATGTTGTGAGGATGTAAAACACCAACATTTCGCAACCACGTTCCATCCACCTCGGGTGCTATGGTAACACGGACGCCGAACATCTCTGAATTATGTACAGCTAACGACGCAATTAGTTTCCCACGAGGGAAACTTCCGGTTTTCACTACAAACAGTGCGCGTGCGCACGTTATTTAATGGGGGGTGGCTGTTTATAGCGTCGATTACTTAGTTCACTGAGAGCTGCATTAATCACTGTGCACCGCTGGTAGTAGTACCTAGGAATTTATATATAAGGATGCCAAAGCGAGGCTGTTTGAGGCTCTCCTCGTGTGCAATCCGAAAATATGGCTGCCATATTGGAAGCATGATAATGAGTGATAATAGGGGAAACCTCGAGGACCTCAACAAGATTTAAGGCCCTTGTCGCTGTGTTGACTAGGCGCGACGATGGCAGCCACAACAACTCCACACAAATCAGTGAGACACCTGCTCAAGGCAGTTTTTGCAAGCACTTGAGTATGGAATTGTTGTCATGTCTTAAGGCCCTGTCAGATTACGACGCGTCTCGCAAGCGCGCGGCCAACATATAAAAATCACTTTTTTACATCGAGAACTGTCTAACTTTTTGGCGTGGGGGGCAAAGTTGGATGTATACATACCGTATACATAGCGTATTATGGCTAACGTACCTCCAGGCGAAAAATGCTCGAATTACGCTCACGGTACCTTCACAGAACGTCGCCCACCGCAGTACAACGCCGGTGAACATTATATACTTTATTCGATTGCCAGAACTATGCCTCATATGTTACATACGTCAAGACATGCGGAAGAAATGCTAAGCGTATGTTAGATGTACGTTAGGCGTATGTTATCCATATGCTGTCAGTACATGGACTGTACATTCCCACTGCCTTTAACGTAGGTCAACATAGTGTAACAACGTTTGTCTAAAGTACATCTAATGTACATTCACATATGCTTAACGCATACATAATGTACGGCAGTCATAAAATCCACACGTTGTCGAACGTTGTCATACATCGAAAGTTTTGTGCATGCACAAAACTTTGGCAACCCCCTGACGTGCGACGCCATATCTCGACGAACATTGACGTACATTGACCTATAACAATGAGTGCCTAACGCATACGTAATGCATAACGATGTATCCTGACGTAGCAGCCAAAAATCAAATATGTCGGCGTACGTTGGCACGATGCATCGTAATGTAACAGCCCTTTTAGCTATGTATGTAGCATTCGCTAGTGCAACAACAAATAGTGGACAATTATAACACTCTTTCAAAATGGCAAATTATCACACTTTCATGATGTCTGTTAACCCTCTATCCCTCTACTATTTGTGGTACTAGCACGGGGCATCCTGACATCCCACTCAGTCACATTATCTCCAACCAGTCCTTGCCCTATCCTAGTAATGCCGATTGCAAGGCAAGGTGGCGACATAATTGTGTCTAGTATTACTCGGCCGGTGATTGAACCCACATGGAAGCAGGCATCCTCTTACCCTAACCACTCGGCCATGCCGTCCGGTAACATGGTTTAAAGGGTTCCGAATGGTTGAATGAAATCAACAAATGTTCTTCTTTTTTGGGGGGTAAATTAGTTGATTAAAGCCCCAGTCACACATAGCCAGATGAGCCCCGGATTTTGAGCCGGACCACCCATGGACCAACAGCCTGGACTGTCCCGGACCGCCATGGATAAAATCACTGTTTTCGTCGATTTTTGCCTCGCAGTCACACTTTCCCGGACGAGCACCGGACCGCCCCTACCACCCCCGGACTGCCCCCAGACTGGGCCAGACTGGCCCCAGATGAGGCCGGACCACCCCCGGACTGCCCCGGACCACCCCCGGACTATCCCAGATCACCCCCGGACTATCCCGGATCACCCCCGGTCTTACGGGGGCAGTCCGGGAGTGGTCCGTGGCTAGGCCGGGGGTAGTCCTGGATAGTCCAGGGATGGTCCGGGTCAAACTGTGGCTCAAAATGACCCTGGCCCACCCCCGGACAGGCCTGGTCCACCCCGGACCACCCCTGAAATACCCGGACCACCCCCGGACCACCGCGGATCAGGCCGGATCAGGATGGATTGAGCCCGGATCGCAAAATCCCCCAGACCGCCCCGGATGTCTTAAACATTTTAAAACATCTGGGGCTGAGCCCGGACGGTGCCGGACGAGCCATGGATCAGGCCGGATCAGGGGGTGTAAGCACGGACAAGCCACGGATGAGCCACGGATCACCCCGGATGGCAGTCCCGGCTCGTCCGGCCCCTGATCGGGGTATGTGTGACTGGGGCTTAAGCAAGGGAAATTTCAATCGTGGACAATTGGTCTTCCTCATTCCACTGCTCCTCTCCCTGTCCTTAGTAATGCTGAAGCCAAGCTAGGTAGCGACAAGTATCAATTTTTAAGCCATTGCTTTGACTCGGCAGGGTTCAAACCCAGGGATCTGAATTCCACGACGTACCAAAACGGGAGGCAGACACTCAACTCATTCAGCGATCCCATCAATCATGCGAATTGGTGAATTGAATTCCTAATTTTCTGTGAAATTCGAGGAGGTGAGAAATCTAGTAAAAATTTAAACTTTAAAAGCAACACAAACAAAATGGTTGCTGTGAAAATTGATAATAGAGCGTTCCCACCCTACTAAAGTACCACATTCCATGTAACAAACAGTGTTTACAATGGAACTTCCCACTACATGTACGTGAGTCATGATCTATAGCCAGCCATAGGTAGACTTTTAGAGGGGAAAACATGCGTGAGACACCTTTAATGATTACGACCCCCCACCCCCACTTAAAGTTGCATAGTCTGATGGTTTTGAATTTCTGTATTTTTTCTGAGATAAATATATTAGATCGATGACTAGTAACTACTTTACATTAGTTCAAAGTTACTTTTATTTTAAATGGTAAACTTTTGAGATATTTTGAGTACAAACATAGAAAATTAGTTTGGCAAGCTTGCCAAAACTCCAACACCATAGACTTCTGCAGTAACAGGTTCTGTTAAATTGACTCAGTATTGTCTTCTATGCAGAAACAAACGCTTAATAAGTGCATTAATATTTAAGTTAGATATATAAAATAAAATCTAGATACTTGGTATGGTTTTGAAAATTTGATAATTCATTGGACTATGCAGCTTTAACCCAAGTAGCCATGGCAACGTAAGGTGACTTATATACATGTCACACAAATAAATATGTGTTACCTTGGTGACAGCTCATGAATGCTTTGATACAGCATTGTGTAATCGAGGACACATGTAGATATGGTCGTGGATTCTCCACTGGAAAATCCATCTCTCTCTCTCTCTCTCTATATATATATATATATATATATATATGTAACGAAGGAGGCTAGAAGTCGAATGCAATGTTATACATAAGGGCAACATCATTTATTCTCAGTAATCTTGGTAATGTATGACGATAGCATAACATGATCTTGGATGAACAATCATCATCGATAGTATTTAGTCAATAATCAATGCACTATACAATATGGTACACCAGACATATTGGAATCAATACATCAAATGACATCTGGCTGGGCCAACTGCCCTACCGTAAAAAAAAACCGCACAGGTGTTGCTTAGGGTGCGGCTGGCAGGCAAGTGGCAAGTCCAGTGCACCTTGGCCCGGTGGGAGCGTATGCAGACAGCAGCGCCGCCAGTCCCCCTGGCATCGAACTCGGGAACCACAATTGTGGCAATTAGCAGAGAAGTAGTATAGCCGGAGTCCTTCTGACTTACATCCGTATACAGAGGGTCTGTATACGCGCTGTAACGAAGGAGGCTAGAAGTCGAATGCAATGTTATACATAAGGGCGACATCATTTATTCTCAGCAATCTTGGTAATGTATGATGATAGCATATCATGATCTTGGATGAACAATCATCATCGATAGTATTTAGTCAATAATCAATGCACTATACAATATGGTACACCAGACATATTGCAATCATTACATCAAATGACATCTGGCTGGGCCAAAAGAAAGAAGAGAAGAAGAGAAGAAAAGAAGAGAAAAGAGAAAAAAAAAACTATGTTCAACTATACACATAGATCAATAGAGGCTGCTACTCGGATGTCATTTAGAATACGGTCAGAAATAGGCAAGACAATATAACGATAAACACAATCAGACTTCCAATCACCACCCGCCTTAATCTCCTCAATAGTTGCACCTTGCATGTGCAAAAAGGTGCAACCACCCCTCCTGAGCGAATGACAAGAGTAGTCGACAGGGTCGAGCCCTGACAATAAACACAAATATTTAATTGTCGATTGAAGAACGGCATAAGACAATGTGGAAAAATATACGGATTTTCGGTTAAGAATTATATATTGGCAGAGAGCATTATTAGTCTTGGGCGACGGAGTGGGGACGATGTTATATAAACTAAAAGTAATAATATCCCACTCCCATTATGACATGATATAAGCTGTGTGAAATATATGTTCATATATTATGCCTGAGATTAATGAAGAGATGTTCCTATATAAGAGGCAGTACATGATTGTTGAAATGTTTCTCTATGCATCCATAAAGAGTGCAATTGGAGAAAAGACCATTTTAACAGAGATCTATTGTAACTGTATGGCTACCTGCCCCCCCTTCCTGGACCACTGGGCAGGTCCACCAGCCTAATTTGCATATACACACAGGGCACCACCTGCAGCTGGGTTGAGTGACAGCCACCCCTACTGGGGGAGGGTGCCACCCACCCTGACTCTGGAGGTGCCTAATGGCTGGCTGTGGACTGCCCAGTCACCTGCATCCCATTGGCCATCTGACCACACTAGCCTCAAACCAAGATCTTAATTCTAGACTCTGCTTCAGACCTCCTGGAGAGAGATCACTCTACTCCTGGCTCTTGAGTGAGACACACCTACTCTTGAGCAGGAACCCCACACACTCTGTCTGATGCTATCAAAATTCAGCTATTCAAATTGAGTGTATCCACAGCCATAGGACTCCTGTCCCATGGACTGTAGGCACTGCTTTCAGATACAGGCTAAAGTAGTAATGAGATATTGTGTGGCTAGTAGGCAAGGGGTGTGGATGATAGGTCACTGGTAGGTGGACAGGAGTTGGTGTTAGTAAAGCACAACTTCTCCACTGTTTATCTGTGTCTTGCCTTCCTTCTTCCTTAGCATTGGTTAATGAGCTGATAGATAAGTGATATGAAGGGGAGAGTTTCTGTAGTATTATCTGGTGTCCCAAACGTGGCCGGGCATTCAGAAATATTATAAATTGTTTAAAGCCCCCCAAAGGAGAAGGAACTTGAAAAGCTGACGCGTTGCGCGACAGAGGTACCTGATTAAAATGCAATCTCGTCCAGTGGACGGCACAAAGGGCCTTATTCTTTAAAGCAGAAATTGGAATTAATAGCTCACGTTCACTAAATTGAATAGTTTTTGAACGTCTAACAGAGCTGCGTCCTGTATATCGATTACAGCTATATAATCGTCATGCTCAAGTAGGTTCAATAAAGTGTCTACACTTTTGTAATGGAATTTACAACACTTTTCAGAGACAAATTATTAACCGATTTACCATACGGCTTACTACAGTCGATTATAACTCTGAAGCCAGAACTACCAGGTTTAGGGACGCAAAACATGTTATGGGAGCAAGTAGGCAAAACATCAGTGGCCGAAATGTAGCCCTTGTTAACTTCAGCCTGCGGTTTAGATTTTATGAATAAATTATGAGTATTATTATCTTTCCTTGTATAAGTGCAAGTATAAGAATTATTAAATTGTTTATCAATAATTTTAAACCCGAAAATGGCTCCATGCAGAATAAACTCCCAGTCAGGGTCAGTGTCTCCCTGGAAAAAAGATTCCACAAACACCCGACAAGGCTTTATCTGAGCTGCAACACCAGCAATTTTATGAGTACAAACACAACAACCTTGAAAACAGCGATAAGTCACAACAAAAGTGCACTCAACTGCCAACTTAGCATGTCTATCATAAGCCGTGACTATATAGCTATTACCTGTACTAGAAACATTTAACCAGTCTACACTAATTGGCTTCCAAGCTGGCAGCCATACCTGACCACCATTGGTGTAATTGACAGGTAAGGCGACGCGCACCGGCACCGAATGGTCAGTTAAATTTAGCAGAGTTGGAGAAGCACACCCTTCACCCTTCTTAACCATAGCCTCATTGACACAACAACTACTATTAGCCGTAGCCTTAATAAGTGGATGTAAATGATTAGAATTATTTTTAATATCATTACTGCACTTATTACTTTTCCTACCATTAATCTTATTCTTTCAATCTCTACGGCATTTTGAACGCTTATGGCTATGGCTACCGCACCGTGAACACCAATGCCCGTAATCACACGTCATATTGTCCCGCGAACAACCCTGCTCACCATTATGTGCGAAACACGGCTTTTTCCCGTCACGCGTGAACAGACGATTTGACGCGTTAGTTGCGCCAGTATTGGCTACACTAGATTTTTTAACGTCTCTAATATTCTCATATGCGGAATGTCTTGGTGACAAGTCGCTATTCCCTACTGCAAATGCCTGAAAACCTTGCTGTTGCGCCAATTTACGAACACCTGTGTTGTAAGCTATGTGAGCATTATTCGTGAAATTATTATGTTTCGCTTTAGAGCTTATGTAACTTATGTGGTTTAGCATCGCTTGACAAGCCTTTAAGTCCTCATACGCATTACTGTCTTGAAACCACGCACAGGTAGCCTCGACTAGTTCATGGGGATTCAACTTTTTTACTTGCTTTCTCTCGACTGTATGGTGCTTGAGCGTCCACTTACGCTGCCGTCTCCTTTCCGAGCTGGGTGTTCGACTCCCAGAGCTGGACGACGACGAACGTCTGCGCCGGTGACACCGGCGTGCGTGACCCGACTTGCTACGCCCCCTCTCCTCCGAGACGTCCAACGCACTCAGCTCTTCCTCTACGAGTTTACGCTGCTTCCTCAAGGCTGCCACACACCGCTTCTGTTCCAACGCGTCTACTTCTGTTTTCAAAGCTGCTTCTTCTGCCGACAAATTGTCGTCAGTCGCCACATTAGTCGCGCCACGCAATTCTGCCTCTGTAGACATATTTGCATCCACCAAAGGATGCGCTCTTGTTGCCCGCTTCGTACTAGACGCTAACCGCTTCGGACACAACTCGTTTACGGGCAATGTGTGCTTTTGGCCACATGGACCGCAATAATCAGACATGTGTAGCATATCTGGGAACGCCCCCTACCACGTGGAAAATCCATCTCTCTCTCTCTCTATATATATATATATATATGGGTCGTTCTCAGAAACTGTGTACCACTTGAGGTAGTCTACTAGAAATGCATATTTCAAAGAAGCCCTTTATTGGAGTGTCAATATTTAGATTTCATCATTTAGCCCAATAATGTGGGAGATATTTTAGATCAAAAGTAAATGTTAATATTGTGTATTATGTATCTTATTGGGATGGATGTAGCTAAATACATCGAAAATTACATCACTAATTTGTGACATTGTCAACAGCATTGAAAATAAAGTGTCACAAACTTAATGAAAACCTCTGAACAACAGCTCATTTCACTTCAAATGGTCATATACAATGTCTTCATTAAGTTGAAGACTTTTTTTTTTTTTTTATAGTTAAATTATGAAATAGTTAACATTTTCTGGAGTCATTAACATTGTAACATTTCGTTTCCACTTGCAAGTACTATGAAACTCTGTATCAAACACTGAGTGCAGATACAGTACAGGAACTATTTTCACCATTTGACACTCTATGCATGGACCCAGTTATGGTATAGTAAAAGATAAATCCTGACATTGCCCCTAAACATTGAAATTTGAGCCGAACATTTGTGTAAAATTGTTGTTTCCACTTTGTTACTCTGCTAATCTGTTACTCTGCTAATATTTTCTTGCTTTTCTCTTTAATATTCACAAATAAGACAAAGCTATAGCAATGAGGTTTCAAATTATTATTACTACTGTTTATAAAGCAAGTGGCATGTGAAATGTCCTAAAAATGTCAAGTTTTGTGTGGACAATATTTTATAATGAATTATGCAGATATAAAAACAGGCGGAGTTTCATTATTATTTATTATTTCGTATACTTTGTTACTTATATTATTGTCCAATCGCTGACCTGCCCGGGATTTGCCCCGGCTAGCCGGGCCGGAGCGCCACCACCGGGCGATATCTGCCCCGGGCAGTCACTCTGCATCTAGATTTCAAACTTTTATTGTGCACGCCCTAGACGCTCAATAAAGTGTCCGACCCAACACTCGTCTCTTTCCTTACTCTATTACATAGCCTAACTTTATATATATATATATATATGATATCATATATGGGTGTGTGTATATGTTGCCTTGGTGACAGATGATGAATATTTTGATTCAACACTGTATATAAAGGTACACATGTGGAATCTCCACTTGAAAATCTCTCTCTCTCTCTCTCCTATGACGCGAGTGATGTTTTTAGGGTATGAAGGTACCGGGAGGCGCCGGAGGTGTAATAATAAACACAATAATATTAAGGAAATTCCACGCCTTTATACTCGCATAATGCGTTATACATCACATATATATATATATATATATATATATATATATATATATATATATATATATATATGTTCCACACTTGACAGGTGGCGCCAGCTGCAAGTACGACGCACCTCACCTCCAATGGCTGTCGACAAGTGTCAGTCTCACCCGAGGATTTGTTCTATATGTTGCCTTGGTAATGCAAACAGTAACAGATCATAAATGTTTCAATAATATACTATGAATACAGGTAGATCCTCACATGTGACTGCTCGTGGATTGCCTGACGCCACCCCACGCCACGCCACGCCGCGCCACGCCACGCCACGCCACGCCACGCCACGCCACGCCACGCCACGCCACGCCACGCCACGCCACGCCGCGCCGCGCCACGCCACGCCACGCCACACCACGCCACGCCACGCCACGCCATGCCACGCCACGCCGCGCCACGCCACGCCACGCCACGCCACGCCACGCCACGCCACGGCTGGGGGGACACAGTGTTTATAAAGTATAATGTACACTCTGCGACGTGGCGTCCCCCCCCGCCCCCTCATGCTGCACGTGCTCTGATTGGCTGAGAGGCGCCGGGACTACTTTTGGGCGCGATGTCTGTGCGCGGGGGGGGGGGGTGACCGAGCGCGGAGGCGGACGGCGCTTTAGGGGGAGAGGTGAGGCGGTGAGGCGGCCGGCGAGCGGAGGGATCTGACCGGGCGGGGAAACCGACTACTAAGGCGCTGTGCTTGCCGGGACAAGGGCCACACTTCTCCGGTAGCTCTACCGCGCAGACGCCCCGTCAATACGCGTAGATACTCGGCCTGCCTACACACGGCGATCGCACTCATATCAGGACAGGCCGTTCTGTGTACACAACAGGCAGGCACCTGTTTACACGCACGTGTAAGTGTAACCATCTGATAACGTCCAAGGTGAGTGGGTGGGTGGGTGAGTATGTGGGTGAGTGAGTGCTTGTGTGCTGTGACCGTCGGAGATATATATCAGTTAATTCGTGGAATTGTAATCTCACATCTGTTTGAAATGTTGGCGACTTTAAAGGATCTGTCACACATCACCGGACTGGGGAAATGGAACGAAACCGAACAAATTCCGTTGATATCTGGCAAAGTCCGGTTTGTGTCCATTGCATATCCGTTGATATCCACTGATATCCGTTGATATCCGGCCTGATCCGTTACAAGTTTTGAGCATGCACAAAACTTGTAACGGATTGCGCTGGACTGACCTATGTGGTTGCCCGTCCGTTCCCCGTCCGTTCCCCGTCCGTTCCCCATCCGTTCCCCTCTGTTCCCATCCATTACACGTCCGTTACCCATCTGTTACATAATCGATACATTTCAAGTCTGAATAACACCAGACTAGAATATTCTTTGTCCGGTTCTGTCCGTTGCTCAATCCGCCATAGGATGACAGGTACTTGAAGCTTACATAGTCCAATGAAGCATCAAAATTTCAAAACCAAAATAAATTATCTGGATTTGATTCTACATATCTAACTTAAATACTGAAAAGGTAAAGCTTGTTTTTGTTAACGATGCCTCTAGACCGCATTGACTTTTGTATCATCGGCTACTGGACGTCAAAGACTTAGATACTGATGCACTTATTAAGCATTAGTTGCCACATAGAAGGGAATTTGATAGAACCTGTTACTGCAGATGCCAATGGTGTCAGAGTTTTGGCGTGCTTGAGAAACTTAATTTACATGTTCGCACTTCAAATATCTCAAAGGTTAGCCATTTAAAATAAACGTTACTCCAAATAAAAGTAAAGTAGAATATAACAATCAATTTAATTATATTTATCTCAGAAAAATGGCAGAAACTCAAAACAATCAGACTCTGCAACTTTAAGTGATGTTTGAATTTGTTCTTCTTTTTTTTCTTGAAGATTTATACTGCCTATTATGGATAAGTCTGAATAGACTTGTTTTCACCATTAGACAGTTTGTCGATAGAAAGCCCAAGCCTACACTTTTACCGACCCAAGGGATTTTTAACCTCCCACACCACACAAACATGGTATGAGAGCAACTGGCCTTTGATGACGCTGTAAGTTATACACAGCGGTGGAAATCCAAATTGGCAGAGTTGGGGGCACATGGAATCGAACTACCGACCTTCAGATTAGGAGTCCGACCTAGAAGAAAGTCAGACACTCTAACCACTCCGCCACAGAATTAATATGGGCTGTGTAATTAATTTTGCGAATATAAATAACACATAGATCTCTACGTATACTATATATTTCCCGGGGTGTGCGCCGTACATATGGTGATGGGTTTATAGTTATGTTCTGATACGATCCAATAAGTTAGAACTTAATCAAAAAGACAGATGTGCATGATTAAGTATGCTTATATAAATATGCCTTTAAGACATGTATGTATGGCTGACTGTCTGTGTACATCTATGTGTGTATATGTGTGTATAGAAATATGTGTATCTATGTGTGTATCTGTGTGCATATGTGTGTGTGTATCTGTGTGTATGTATGTGTGTATCTATGTGTGTATCTATGTGTGCATATATGTATATATATATATATGTGTTATATATGTGTTATATATGTCTGTATCTATTTGTTTAGCTATGTTTATATATGTGTATATCTACACGTGTGCATGTATGTGTTTATCCATGTGTGTATCTATCTATATATGTATTTATCTATGTGTGTATCTATGTATATATGTATTTATCTATGTGTATATATGTGTGTGTCTGTGTGTTTATATGTGTTTATCTATGTGTGTATGTGTGCATCTATATGAGTATGTGTGTATCTATGTATGTATTTATGTATCTATGTGTTTACATATGTGTGTATATATGTGTGTGTGTCTGTGTGTTTATATGTGTTTATCTATGTGTGTGTGATCTATATGAGTATGTGTGTATCTATGTATCTATGTGTTTACATATGGGTGTATCTATGTGTGTATCCATGTGTGTATATGTGTTAATGAATGTATGTGTATGCATGTTTTAATGTATTATACATGTGTATCTACGTCTATGCATGTGTTTATACATGTGCATCTGTATCAGTGTATGTATATGTCTATGTAAGTGTGCATGTCTTTATATGTATATAGTTCCCTTATTATGTTAATTATGTATGTATGTGTGTATAGGTGTATCTGCCCCCAATAGCCAATGTCTACATTTTGTGCTGGGTGGTCACTAAACAAAATGTGTATGTGTATATGTGTATGTTAATGTATGTATGTGTATATATGTATGCTAATGTATGTATGTGTGTATATGTATGTTAATGTATGTATGTGTATGTGTATGTATCTATGTGTGTATATGTATGTTAATGTATGTATGTGTATATATGTATCTTAATGTATGTATGTGTGTATATGTATGTTAATGTATGTATGTATATATATGCTAATGTATGTATGTGTATATATGTATGTTAATGTATGTATGTGTGTGAATGTATGTATGTGTATATATGTACTTCTTATCATGTATGTATCGCTGTGTATGTTAACTATGAATGTATGTATGTGAATTGGCATGTATTTGTACATGTGTATGTGTGTATGTATTTTAATGCATGTATGTGTGTATATGCATATACATGTATGTTATTGCATGTAATGTATGGATGTGTATGTCAAGTATGTATGTATGTGCGCCAAGTTATGTAAGCATATGTGTATATACAGTCAAACCTCTCTAACTGACCACCTCCACAGATCGACCACTCCCCCATATCGATCTCTTTATTTGAGTCCCAAGCGATCGCCCATTCAATACCATTGTAACCATAAAAAAGACTCCTCATACCGACTGCCTCCCTAATTGGAACATTTAAAGTCGGTCCCATGGTTGGTCGATTTAGAGAGGTTTTACTGTATTCACTACTCTATGTTCAGGTAACAGACCCCAAGTATACTAAAGGAACAGTATTTGGTAGCAACTGACCATTGTTTTCAATTAAAGCCGACTCTGTAGCCAACCATAGACAAGCCGCCTAGTACCATCTAAGGTCATATCAGGATGGGTACCGACTTGTGACAGTGCACACTCATGGTGACTTTATAGTGCTGAGTCCAGTGGGACACAGGCCACAAGCACCATATCCTGATATCCCACTCAGTCGTGTTATTCTGACACTGAGCCAACCAGTCCCTCCTGCCCTATCCTAATAATGCCGAGTGCCAGGCTAGGAAGCGACAAGTATCAATTTATAAGTCATTATATAAAATTAGATATAAAATTAATCTATAAAATAATATAAAATAATATAAAATAATATAAAATAATATATCAAATACTCTTCCGACTCTGGATGGAGAATGCTTCTGCCGTGAATAACAATGAGACCTTCTGGTTGCAGAAAATCTGTGTGTCTGGTAGCTTCCTTTAATCACCGGCCTTATAAAGAAAATACATACAACATAGCTCTTCCCACAGCAAGATAGGACTTAGGAGTTTCACAGATATTGTAGTGGCCTTAAGAATAACAATGAAACTGACTTGTGGTTTGAATCATTACAATTTTCATCTCAAATATAATATATTGTGGCCGCCAGTTTCTGGTGTTATTCCAAAAGCATAATTTACTACATGAATTATAGATACCATTGACACACCAAATTTAATTAATGTGTAGATATTTTAGATGGTCCATTATGGCCCTGTCACATTACAATTCATTGCACAACCACGTGGCCAATGGCTAAAATTACTTTCAAACGTCGAGATGCATCAAACATTTCGGCATGGGGGGCAAAGTTGGACATATACATACCGTGTATGCAACATAGTAGAGCATATGGCCAACATATGGCCAACGTGCCTCCCGGTGAAAAGTGCTCATAATATGCTCACGGTAAGCTCGCGGAACGCCGGTGAACATTACATACGTAATTCGATCGCCAGAAGTACGCCTTATACTTTACATATGTCGAGACATGGTGGAGAAACACAAAATGTATGTTAGATGTATGTTAGACATACGTTAAACATACGTTAGACGTACATTAGACTACGCTATCCATACATTGTCAATACGCGGACTGTACGTTTCCACTGGCTCTCCGTCCGACTGATGTAGGTCAACATAGGTCAACGTAGTGAACAACGTTTGTCTAAAGTACATCGAAGTATGTTTAATGTATACATAGCGTATGCCCGACGTAAAAGCCACGGATTGTCATGTGTTGAAAGTTTTGTGCATGCACAAAACTTTCGCAACCCCTTAACGAGTGATGCCGTATAAGACGAATATCGATGTACATCGACGTATACCAACGTACGCACACCGAATGCGTAACGTTTGAGTAATGCATATCGACGTACACCAGCGTATTGGCGCAAAATCACCTATATCATTGGTGCATGCTTGCGCGAAGCGTCGCAGTGTGCCAGGGCCAGGGTTTAACTCGACCACGGTTCGAAGGTCATATATTCAGACATACGAGGTCATTGTTATAACTAACCATAAGTCACTCAATGCTGGTACATGAGTTATCTTTAACGCCGTTATCCTCTCGAGGCTGCTTATCAATGTCCCATTTCCCAGAGTTCATCACGTTAGCCCACACACTTCCGACACACACACCCTCACTCACACACATACACACACACACCTCTGACACTGCCAACAAGTACCCGGTCATCACAAACTCCCCTCAAGCCACCAAAAACCGGGCGCGGTGGCCGAATCGGTAGAGCGCGAGCCTCGCGTGCGGGAGATCGGGTGTTCGGTTCCCGTTCGAGTCAAACCAATGACTTATAAAATTGATACTTGTCGCTTCCTATCCTGGCGCTCGGCATTAATAGGATAGGGCATGAACTGGTTAGCTCAGTGTCAGGATAATATGACTGAGTGGGATATCAGGTCATGATGCCGGTGGCCTACTTTCCCAGTGGGGCAGAACTATAAATTCACCATGAGCGCCAACTGTCACATGTCGGTGCCTGCCCTGATATGACCTTAGATGTTGCCCGAACGTAAAACTCCAACAACCAGCCAACCAATCTCGAGGATGGTTATCAATGTCCCAGAGTGCAACACACTTCCCACACACACCCTCTCTCTCCACACACACACATATTTCCGACATTGCCCACAGGTACCCAGTCACCCCCCCCCCTCCACCCTCAAGCCACACAAAGATCATTTATAGTCAATTATACTGCGAGCGTCAAAATTAACGATGGGGAAAAAAGGGGATTGTTACTTGACATATGCAGTGACAATGTTTATATAATACTTAATAGTGCATGGGTACGATTGATTATCTACCAGACAGGATGGCCGAATGAGTTAGAGCGTCCGTCTCCCGTGTTCGTAGATCGTGGGGTCGTGGGGTCGAACCCCGGTCGAGTCAAACCAATGACTTAAAAAGTTTCCACTTGTTGCTTCCAAGCCAGGCGCTCGGCATTATTAGGATAGGGCAAGGACTGGTTGGCTCAGTGTCAGGATAATGTGACTGAGTGGGATATCAGGTCATGGTGCTGGTGGGTAGTATCCCAGTGGGCCAGCACTATAAAGTCACCATGAGTGCGCACTGTCACAAGTCGGTACCTGTCTGGTTATGACGGCCTTAGATGTTACAAGGATGTAAAACTCCAACAACCAACCTTTCACAAATTACTGTAATTGTGTCCCTTCAGACCTGAAGTCTGATCAAATCTAAGTAAAACGGCAAATTCGTTTCTCCGCAATATCTGAAGACAGTTTGTTTGTTGTTTTACATCCTAGCAACATCTAAGGTAATATCAGGATGGGTACCGACTTGTGACAGTGCGCACTCATGTGTTGCCCCACTAGGAGACAAGACTGCCACTGGTGTTCTCTGTGGTGGAGTGGTTAGAGTGTCTGACTTTTTTCTAGGTCGGACTCCTAATCTGAAGGTCAGTGGTTCGATTCCCTGTGCCCCCCCCCCCTGCCAATTTGGATTTCCACCACTGTGTATAACTTACAGCGTCATCAAAGGCCAGTTGCTCTCATACCATGTCTATGTGGTGTGGGAGGTTCAAAATCACTTGGGTCGGTAAAAGTGTAGGCTCGGGCTTTCTATCGACAAACTGTCTAATGGTGAAAACAAGCCTATTCAGGCTTATCCATGATAGGCAGTATAAATCTTCAAAAGAGAGAAATAATGCCGAGCGCCTGGCTAGGAAGCGACAAATATCAATTTGTATGTTATTGGTTTGCCTTGACCAGGGTTCGAACCCACGATCCCAAGAACTGTGGCACCTGTCTATCTACCTATAGCTATAGGTCTACACAACGGCTGCAATACATGTTGATATGTTTTTTTCCATCTTTGCAGATCGATTGACGCAACCCGGCAAACCCGCCATAGTCAGTCGAGTCCAGCAGCAACTTCGGACAAATCAGCCAATTTGAACAAGACAAACAGAGCGAAAGAGCGAGAGAAAGGAGGAATGAAGAAAGGGAGGACTGGAGGTGGATAGCATAGCATCGCGCCGGGTGTGGTGTTGTACACAAACTGACCACGGGGACCCCAGCCGTCTCAACACTGTTTACTATAGTTTACCCCCAGGGGGAGGAGGAGGAGGAGGGGGACAAGGACAGTCGCCGGCCCGCCTTCACCTCTCGCCGGTAGGGGTCGCGCCTATCGCCGCCCCATCAGCAATGCTCCCGGGGAGGAGCCATCTGACCCTGGAGGAGTTTGGGAGTGAGTGAGGGCGGATCACCTGGAGGACTCGGGGGCCATAACACACTTTGCTTCTTACTATACCTGGAGGGTTAATTACTATGGCAATACCTGTTGACTTTGGACTTTGACTTGGCGGCTTGTTTGTTAGAGTTCAGTGTCAGCTGCTCAGCTCTGGTTTAGTTCAGGGCCGAGTGTCGACGTTGGTGAATTGACCTGTTGTGTGTGGTGCGCAGCTGGTTGTTGTTTTATGTCCTAGCAACATCTAAGGTCATATCATCACGTGGTGCGCAGCTACTGGTAGTGTGATTGGTGGTGTTGGTGGATCAGGGATCTACGCGCTGCTGAGGCCGAGCCCTCAAACTTCCAAGCCTAAGGAGAGGAGACCCGTGGCGGGAGACCGCCCCGCCCCGCCCAGCCCCGCTCCGCTGTTTCCCCCAACGGCCGCCGGTATCAGTGGCAGGACAGCGCCGGTAGCACACGCCGGTAACAAGGCCCGCATTGCCGGCCCCCGCCCCCGGCTCCCCGGCCTCCCCGGGCCGCCCGCCATCCCGGACCCGCTGGTTCCCCGCCGCCTTGCCGTCGCCAGGTTCCCGCCGCCCGGACGACCTATGTCGTGACCGGGCCCAGGGGGACTTTTAGTTGTACACTCTCTAATCCACCCCCACTCACCCACACCACACACATATACACACACACACGCAACCACACACGCACATACCACCGGGTACAAGATACAGTGGGGGAACCACCGAGAGCGCATGCGCGTAATTGTGTTGGTTTGCGCTGGTTCCGGCGCGCGTTATCTGGTGCGCGCATCTGGGCCGTGTGTTGCGCGTCTGATGAATGCACGGGAGCACCTGGACCTGGACGAGCCTAAGGCGGGCACGCCAAGCCTAAGCCTAAAAAGGGAGGGTGGGGTGGGAAGAGAAGTCTATGGGATAAGTGCTGTAATTTTCTCCCACGTGATTCATTCATTCAACACAGCCCATTGACAGACGCGGGCAGTTAAAATCATACGATTTAACCTTGTTGTAATTTGCCGCCACGTGATTCATTCATTCAACACAGCCCATTGAGTGTTAGACAGATGCGGGCAGTTAAAATCATACGATTTAAACACAAGTTGAAAGGATTTTTAATACCACATATAATATTATAGTGCTTTGCTGTAAAAGCACCAACAAGATAACTGCTGAAAAAAGATATTATTCAACTGGAATACAAATTGTGGGAAACAAAATAAAAGGAGATAAAAACCCTGTTCTTATCGGTTGCTAAGATAAAGTGACAACAACAACAATGACAACAAAAATGGAGGCAACATTTGGAAGTCCCTCCACCAGAGCTGTGGCTGGCGTTCTGCTCCTCGTTCTCTTATTGGCGTTCGGCGCCGAGTCACGACGCGCACGCGCGACGCCACCGGAAGTGACGCAGCTAAACCGGAAGCAGGCTGTGGCGCTGCACCACGCCGTTAAGAAACTGCTTGGCTTTAAGGAGACTCCCCGGAAGTCGGAAGAGGGAACGCGGGGACATCTCGATGGAAGACACCTCAGCCGGAAATCCAACAGTCTGCTCGCGCCGCCGCAGTACATGCTGGATCTGTACGACAAGTATAAGTACGGCGCCATTGCGCATGGGCGACTCACCGGAAACACCGCGCGCTACATCAACGCCGAAATAGGTAAGGGTTCTGAGCCGAGTGAGAACTCGGTCAATTTCTATGCATTTGTTTCTTCTCCCCTTGTGTTATGCTGCAGTCGTTACTACTAGTACTATCCTTGTGTTAGGCTGCAGTCGTTACTACTAGTACTACTCCTGCTTGACCAGACGGGATGGCCGAATGAGTTAGAGCGTCTGTCTCCCGTGTTGGTAGATCGTGGGGCCGTGGGTTCGAACCTTGGTTGAGTCAAAACAATGACTTAAAAATTTATACTTGTCGCTTCCTAGCCTGGCGCTCGGCATTATTAGGATAGGGCAAGGACTGGTTTGCTCAGTGTCAGGATAATGTAACTGAGTGGGATATCAGGTCATGGTGCTGGTGGCCTGGTCTTCCAGTGGGGCAGCACTATAAAGTCACCAGTAGTGTGCACTGTCACAAGATGGTACCCATCCTGATATCACCTTAGATGTTGCTAGGATGTAAAACAACAACAAACAAACAAACAACTGCTTGCGACCGCTGGCGTGACCATTTTGAGACCACAAAAAAAGGGGTTGGTCACAAACAGGTCACAGGTGGTTGTAAAGTGGTCAAAACAGGTCACAAAGTGGTCCTCATTGGTCGCTGACCTCCTTGTGACCATTTTATATGACGATCGGTGGGTATGTTGTACACGATTGTGTTTTTGCTGCAGGCTAACGACCACTGACACTGTCCCTGCAGCAAATCCTCGACACTAGCGCCACTTAAGGCCACTAGGAAGACCATAGCTATGTGAGATAAAGCTAGTCCTTTTATCCTGTGATTGGTCAATATCCCCCAACACAGTAACGCGATGGTTAATTGACCAATTTCATATGATGTCAGCACATGTATTTGGGTCAGTGCGCGCGCTGCTTGGCTGCAGGACAACATCCGGTCACACTGCAAACTCAATGGCTATGCGCAATCTTCATAGAGAAAAGGTGAAATATCTCTAAAACCACACCACCTGGGCCCGTATGCATGGGCCGGTGCTAGGACCCTAACCGCGGCTATTTTGGCACCACACGGCTAACGGTAGAAAATCCGCATGCATGAGCCGGTGCCAGCGCTAACCGCTGACCGTAGCCTAGGCTAAGTTACCCTGCCTCCAGACCAGGGTTAAGGGGTATCCCAAGCGGTTAGTGTGCATGTGAGGGTCTCAATCTATTCAATGCTGTCATATTTAACATAAGTGCGTACGCCATAAGTGACATTAATATTTTTATCAATTTAACCCTAAATGCGAAGCGATATTAACGCTGCTGCCGCACCATCGGCGATATTAATATTTTTGAATCGACGAATGTAAAGTAAACAAATCGCCGCCTCTGCAGCGACGTCGATATCCATACTGTCTAACGTCAACTAAACATGGCCGTCGCCGTCGCCGCCGCCGCCGCCGCCGAATCGGCGGCAATATATTATACCCAAATCTATTCAATGCGATCATATTTGACACATTTACATACGCAATAAGTGAAATTTATTCAAATTAACCATCAAATCGAACCGTTATTAACGCTCCCGCCGCATTGGCGGCGTTATTCATATCGTTGACTGGAGGGATTTCCCAAATCTATAAATAACTTCACGGTTAGCTATCCGCACCGGCTAGTACATTTATGCATACGGCTTGACCTAATTAACCAAGGCCCTCCTAGCCGCGGATAGCTATCCCAGAGTTGGCTCCGAACTCCGGCTAAGCCTAACTCCGATTCATGCATATGGGCCCAGGCCACAAACCAATTGGATTACATATAGAAAACACATTAAAAAAAGAGATTATATTAAATTGATACAGTTAGGGTTCTGCATTTCTATTAATTTTGAATAAAATCGACGTGTTGCACCACGCGTATCGGCAAACTCAATGCATTGTCAATGGCCGTGAGCAATCTTCATACAGTAAAAGTTAAATATCTCTAAAACCACACCACCTAGAAACAAGCTGATTGGAATACACATAGAAAACATGATTACCAAAAAGATTATATTAAATTGATAAGGTTAGGGTTCTGGATCTCTATTAATTTTGAATAAAACTAATGTTTTGCACTGCACGTACCATCAAACTCAAGGCATTGTCAATGGTCGTGAGCAATCTTCATAGAGAAAATACAGAAAAAGTGAAATATCTCTAAAACCATACCACCTAGAAACAAATCCTTTGGTACACATATAGAAAACATGTTTAACAAAAAGATTCTATTAAATTTATACGGTTAGGGTTCTGGATTTCTATTAATTTTGACTAAAACTGATGTTTTGCACTGCGCGTACCAGCAAACTCAATGCATTGTCAATGGCCGTGAGCAATCTTCTTACAGAAAAGATTTAATATCTCTAAAACCACACGACCTAAACACAAACCGCTTGGAACATATATAGAAAACATGCTTAATAAAAAGATTATATTAAATTTATAAGGTTATGATTCTGGATTTCTATTAATTTTGACTAAAACTGACGTTTTGCACTGCGCGTACTGGCAAACTCAGTGGCAGTGTACCTTCGTTCTGCAGCCGAGCTGCACGCGCATACACGATGTTTGTAAACATTGAAATAGGTCTATATGAATGGCCTGGTGTGCCACCTAGTGGGACTTATGGGAACTTACACACCTACACAAGAGGCATGCAGGTTTAATAATACCTGTGTTGGTGATTCAATTACACTGACAGTCGCCGAGTCGGGTGCATTTATATTATAGCAAGACGCTAAATCTACAGTTCTATAAATACAAATAAATGAAATAAATAAAAATAAATGAAAATAAACATATTTTTTCAGATAATAAAAATAATAAAAATAAAACACATACAGTAAAACCTCTCTAACCGACCACCTCCACAAATTGACCACTTCCCTAT
>CM059192.1:73717141-73722721 GCA_030323885.1 Branchipolynoe longqiensis
TATGGACTGCCAGCACACACCTGGGTTTAGTACGGCTGACATGAGGTTCAACTTAGTGGAGCACTGAACGACACGTCCGTGTGTGACATGCGTCGGTAAAGATAACGGAATTAGCGGAAACACGCTCAGGGTATTAACAACAAATCAACACACACATTCTCACTGCATTGGTAAAGATAACAGAATTAGCGGAAACACGAGCAGGGTATTAACAACAAATCAACCCACACATTCTCACTGCGTCGGTAAAGATAACGGAATTAGCGGAAACACCAGCAGGGTATTAACAACAAATCAACACACACATTCTCACTGGGTCGGTAAAGATAACGGAATTAGCGGAAACACCAACAGGGTATTAACAACAAATCATCACACACATTCTCACTGCATCGGTAAGGATAACGGAATTAGCGGAAACACATTCTCAATATGTCGGTAAAGATAATGGAAATATATATAAAAATATATATATATTGATATATATATATAAAATATATATATATATATAATTTTTCTTTTTATATATATAAAATATATATATATAAAATATATATATAATCTTTTTTATATATATATAAAATATATATATATATAAAATATATATATATATACATGAGGTTGACGGCGACTTGGGTAGACGCAAGAAGGCCAACTGCATGGGGGTGTTAGTTCTGAACAGGGTGTACCAGAGACAGTTTATTGAATAAGGGTTCCGTACTTGTTCCTTCTGTGTGGCGCATTCCCAGAGTTTGGTAGTTGCTCGAGAAGCAGGGGCGGTCAGTTTGGTGATGGAGGGAGGGATGGCTGTCTCCACGTCTGCTCGGTTGCCACCAGCTAGAGCAGCACAGTCGGCCTGATCATTACCATAGAGTCCTATATGGGAGGGGACCCATAGCAGGACTGTGTTGAGGTGTGCCAGATGTCTGTTGAGATTATAATCTGGATCACATAGGCAAGGGAGTGTCAGGCATTTGGGCGGGCGATCTCTTTAAAGGCATTCAGAGAGTCGGTAATGATGACGGCACTTGAGTTGTGGAGGTCTTCGATGGTCAAGTGAATGGCGACGAGCTCGGTATCGAGAGCGGAAGCAAAGTCTGACACCCTGGTGGTGTTCTTTGTGTTGGAGAAGGGGATGAAGATTCTGGCTGTGGAGTTGTTTTTCTTCATGTGGAAATGCAGTTTAGAAAAAGGTGAATTAAAATCCGTTAACCCGATCCATTCAGCCTGGATGAGTAGAGCTAGTAGCTAAGTATTACTATTACATTGTAAATAACTTCGCAATTTAAACAAAAACCCAGCTAAAGTAATAATTATACTCGGCAATAATTATACACAATAATACTGCCTCTGAATAGTATAATATATGCCGGTATCACCGTTACATTTTCCGTTGAAAATAATTCAGTTGGTCACTGAGTGCTTTTCCTCTGGAGATGACTGTGTGTACTCATTGGAGTGGACCAAATAAGTTATGACAGAAATGGTCCAGAGCGCCGAAGGTGGGGACCACGTGAGGCTTACTAACATTCCACCGACTGTGTTCACAAATGTATATTACTGTAATTTACCGGGCACGGTGGCCGAATCGGTAGAGCGTAGGCCTCGCGTGTGAGAGATTGAGAGTTTGGTTCCCGGTCGAGTCAAACCAATGACTTATCAAATTGATACTTGTGGGTACCTAGCCTGGCACTTGGCATTAATAGGATAGGGCAAGGGCTGGTTAGCTCAGTGTCAGGATAATGTGACTGTGTGGGATATCGGGTGATGGTGCTGTCGGCCAGATTTCCCAGTAGGGCAGCACTGTAAAGTCATCATGAGTGCGCACTGTCACAAGTCGATACCCGTCTGGTTATGACGGCCTTAGATGTTGCAAGGATGTAAAACTCCAACAACCAACCTTTCACAAATACTGTAATTGTGTCCCGTCAGACCTGAGGATGGTTGGTTGTTGGAGTGTTACGTCTTGGCAACATCTAAGGTCATATCAGGATGGGTACCGACTTGTGACAGTGTGCACTTGTGGCAACCTTTATAGTCCATGACTTGATATCCCACTCAGTTACATTATCCTGACACTGAGCCAACAAGCCATTGCCCTATCCTAATAATTCCGAGCACCTGGCCAGGAAGCGATAAGTACACAATTTTAAGTCTTTGGTTTGACTCGACCAGGGTTCGAACCCGTGAGTTCGAATCCCACGATCTGCCATAGTACCAAAACGCAGACCTGAGACATCTTGGTACAATGCCCCGTCATTGCTTACTTGAGCGATAATGTGTGTAAAACAGGTGTTGTTTGCTGCGGCGCGAGAGTGGTTTCGGGCACAAATGGGAAACTGTTTCCGCCAACTGTGTCGCCTCTGTACAATTCTGGAGGGAGACAGCTTTTCCCACAATGCACTTCGTAGAGAAGTTCCGGCCCACAATGAGTTCGCAGTTTTGTTTCGCCCTCATTGATGCTCCACACGCCAGGATATTATATATATTATATATATTATATATATTATATATATTATATATATTATATATATTATATATATTATATATATTATATATATTTTATATATTATACTATATATTATATATATTATATATAATATATTATAATATTATATATTTATATATTATATATATTTTATATATTATAATATTGTATATATTGTATATATTGTAATTTGTAGTAGTCTGAACATGAGCTCTACTATCACGCGGTAGCAGCGGCGGACTACGACGCCACCCGCGCAGTTCCACTACACTGCGCTAGGTGGCGGCACGGGTCACCACCGGTCAGACCCCAACTGGGCTGACCTCTACTGCGTGTGGTTGACCCACCCCCCCACACACACCTATAGAGTCGATGTGGGATCTGGCGAGTCAGGGGGCGGGTCAGACAACTACTGACACCGCGGAGAGCAGAGGTTTCAATAAACCAGGTGAAGCGTACACTGAATTGAATCTTGGTGTTCTTTCGTGAGAGAAAGGGTGAGTCGGAGGGCCGTGGGCCATTACATTGGTGCCGTGAGCCAGCTTGCCTTCTGCGTAAGGGGGTGAGTATTGGACCTGGGCCATGGACTCCGCAGGTAGGTTCTCTTCGTAATTTGTAGTTATGGAGGGAGCGATGGCCGGTCAACTGCGTAGTGGGCGCCAGTACCAAAGTGATGGTGCCGGGAGCCCCGGCGCAGTTGGGTCGCCGGTGGGCGTGGACGCTTCTGCGGTGAGTACACCGCACCACGCTCGCAGTTCACCTGATAGGGATGTTGATGTTTGTACGTTCATTCCTAATACAGGTGCCGGCGTTGTGGGGGACCGCCGCCGTGTGTCAGTGAGTGGGGGGGGCGTAGCCACTCCGCCACTTGTGCCGGTGGTGTCGCCTAGACATGCTGAAGGTGCTGATGACTATTGGTTGCAGTTAGCCCGACTGAGTGGCAGTCCGCCACCCGGTATTGCGCCGTTGTTTACAGCGGGGGCGATACAGGGTGGTGGGCGTGACGCGCGGTTGGGCGCTCGTTCTGATAGTGGTGGCGCGGCGTTGAAACATGTCGCGCCATCAATAGCAGTGCAAGATGTTCTCTCAGTTGATAGGAAGACTGGGGAGGGCATTACGGGGAGTGCGATGAAGGTGGGCTTCGCTCTTGATGATATGCAGTCTCTGTCGATCAGTAGTGATTCGGGGTCGGGTGTACGTGAGGGTAGCAGTTCAATCGCGTGTCGTGAGGGCTTAGGTCTGGCTGGGCGCGGGGGTTCTGTGGGAGGCATACCACTGGAGTATTCGCCGTGGGGGAGTTCAGCTGTCCGTTCTGTGGGGACGGGAGCTGGGCGTGCAGGTCCCCGAGTTCCCGATGATAGGGAGAGTTCCCCGGCTTTGGAGACAGGGTTCGTAGCCGATGACTCGTTGACGTTCGCGTTGGAGCATGATTTGGTTATGAGTCGTACGTTTTCTGGGTCGCAGTCGGAGGTGGAGCGTCAAGAGGGGATGCGGATCCGCCGACTGCGAGCTTGGAAGCGGGTCCAGTATGACCGGATGGCGGAGGAGAGGCGTTCGTTGGATGAGATGAGAGTCTCCAATGCTGCCGCCTTCGCGCGCGAATTAGCAGAGCTAAGCGCGGCGCGTCGTGTTTCCGCAGAAGAGGCGAGGTCGAATCGACTGTTAGTGGGTGAGCAGCAAGCTGCTTTCACTAAACAGACGGAGGACTTGTCTATGCGGGAGGCGCTTAATAATCACTTACAGGATGAGAATCAGAGATGTGAACGGTTGCTAGCTGCCGAGAGGTGTAGCATTAATTCTGCTCTGGGGGTTCTTGTAAGTGAGCGCGCAGCTTTTCAGGCTGAGAAACTGGCGTTTCAACGCGGTTTGGAGCTTGGAGAGAGTAATGTGGGAGTTGGTGGGTAGACACTGTCCATTTTACACTAAAAGATTTTCCTATGCAGTGTCGCCCTGGCTCTTATTTTATGCTGCATTCTTTATTTTAAAATTACTATTATAGTAAGCGCTTCTAGCAGAACATGATTGACAGCGTGTGCGTCGGCTCCTGTTATAACAGGGGAGGATGCACATGGGGTGTAATTTTCTTTGTAGGAGGCCGGGTTCTTGCTGGCGCCCATTGCTTCTTATAAAATGTATTGCATTCCTGAACGTTGTATCTGCGGAGACTTTCTCAATTGTTATAAGTAACACCGCCCTTCTACTTTCATGCATTCTGCACCGGAGCGGGTCACCGAGCGTGACGGGTCCTGGGTGCGGCGGCGTGACGTGTCCGCGGTGTAATACCGTCTGTGATCTACTGGCCAGGCGACGCGGGCACAAGGAGGACGGGCTGAGGAAGCTCCAAGAGGAGCCGCTCCGCGTAGAAGGGGGAGCGCCCCGCTAACGGTTCTTCTGAGATGGGGGGCGGCGGGGGGCGGACTGAGTAGTTCCTTGCTTCCTTCTGTCGAGGGGGTTCCACTTGTGGGGTATGAATTCTCTCCCAGCAAAAGACATTCTATACAGCAACTACATAGAGGCTGGGAGAGGTCGTCTTTGTGCGACTCATTTAAAGACTCTTTCTTCACCTAGACTGATAACATGTTTGCCTTGCAGCTAGCTAGATTCATATCGCTATTTCGCTGCAGGCAGGTCTAGGAATTGCGCAAAAGGATACATACCTAGCTTTGTAAGGCTTCTCTCCCTTTCGAGTTAGTTCTCATGTTGACTTCTATCATTTCTCGATTCTCATCGGTTTGCATTCTGCAACCGGTGAGACTCTAGGGGGGGCAGTGTAGTAGTCTGAACATGAGCTCTACTATCACGCGGTAGCAGCGGAGACTACGACGCCACCCGCGCAGTTCCACTACACTGCGCTAGGTGGCGGCACGGGTCACCACCGGTCAGACCCCAACTGGGCTGACCTCTACTGCGTGTGGTTGACCCACCCCCCCCACACACACCTATAGAGTCGATGTGGGATCTGGCGAGTCAGGGGGCGGGTCAGACAACTACTGACGCCGCGGAGAGCAGAGGGTTCAATAAACCAGGTGAAGCGTACACTGAATTGAATCTTGGTGTTCTTTCGTGAGAGAAAGGGTAAGTCGGAGGGCCGT
>CM059192.1:73723221-73816876 GCA_030323885.1 Branchipolynoe longqiensis
TCCCCCTTCACCCCTCCTCCTCCTGTCCCCTCCGCCTCCTTCTCTTTCGACAAACGATGTGCGGAGTCTCCTATTAGCAGTAGTCTTTACGATCGCCGTGCCAACGCGACCGGAAGAATGCATTCTACGTCCCCTAGCGGAGATGATCACTTCCGGACTTCCCACTTCCGGTCCCGGATGACCAACACTGCAAGTGCGGTGACAACAAACTACAACAACAAAAACAACAACAAATACCCCATTCGCCTCCATGCACGGCTCGGCGTCTCTCTTGTTGCAGTTTTACGTCCTGGCAACATCTGAGGTCATATCAGGATGGGTCCCAACTTGTGACAGCAAACACTGATGCCTCGTGGTGATTTTAAAGTGCTTCCCCACTGGGAGACCAGGCCACCAGCATCATCACCCGATATCCCATGCAGTCACATTATCCTGATAATGAGCTAACCAGTCCTTACCCTATCCTAGTAAATGCTGAGTGCCAGGCTAGGGTAGCGACAAATATCCATTTTGTATGGCATTGGTTTGACTCGACTGTGAATCGAACTCCCAAGCCTACACTTTACCGAATCGGCCCACTCGGTATATAGAACATGGGTTTGAGTGATCCTTAAGGCAACAATACCACAGTCAAGTACCAGATTTCCGCTTGTTATGATCTACCTTCTGCCATTTTTCTTTATCCCGGTGTAAAGATTTCAAATTCCCCCCATCTTCAAGTTTCCCCCCCGGGAACTTGAAAACGTTTTCAAATTCCTCCCAGGGGAATTTGAAAACGTTTTCAAATTCCCTCCTTCGTTTTAACTTTCCCTCCCCCCCCCCATTTTTGGGAAATTTTCTTTATTTTTGTTATCTTTTGTTATTTTTTGTTATTTTTTGTTATTTTTCATGACAAATATTATAATATACAGAGAATAGCATAATGGAAATTATTACTAGTACAATAAAACATATTTAACCATAAATGACCAAAAAGTCTCCAAGATGGTTAAGAAAAAAATATTATAGGTCTGAAATTTAAAACGTTTTTAAAAAAGTTTTTTAAACAATTTTAAATTCCCGGAGGGGGGAATTTGAAAATAGGGGGAGGAATCTGAAAACTGTTTTTAAGTTCCCCCCCAGGAATCTGAAAACGTTTTTAAATTTCCCCGGAGGGAAGTTAAAAACGTTTGTTTTTCAGATTCCGGAAGGGGGGGGGGGACTTGGGAAGGGGGGAATTTGAAATCATTACACCGGCACCCATACCCCACCTCCACCCATTCGCCCCACATTGCCTGTTCCCCGCTCTTCTTTCTCCCTCTTCTTCCGCTTCTCTCTCCCTCCGTCCCTCTCCCTCTCCATCTCCCTCTCCCACCCTCTCGCTCTCTCTCCCCTATCTCTCCCAGTTCCCTCTCCACCTCTCCCCCTCTCTTATCTCTCTTCTCCCTCCCCTCTTCTTTTCCCTTCTTCCTCCTCCATCTCACCTCTCCTTTTCCCTCCCCATTCTCCATCTCCTCCTCTCTCCTATCTCTCCCCATTCCCTCTGAACCTCTCCCTCTCACTACCTCTCCTCTCCTCCCTCTCCCCGCTCCCTTACTCTCCTTTTCCCTCATTCATCCTCTCCCTCTTCCTTTTCATGTCCCTGTCCCTCTCTCTCCTTTGCTCTCCCCTCTCTCTCTTCCTCTCCTTCCCTCTCCTTCCCTCTCCCTCTCTGCCTCTCTCTCCCTCCCGTCCTTTTCCCTCTCCCCCCATCCCTCTCCATCTCTCTGTCCCTGTCCCTCTCCTCCTCCTCCCCCTGCTCTCTTCCTCTCTAACCCTCTCCCTGTCCCCCGCCCTATTCCCCTCTCTCCCTCTCTCCCTGTCCCCTCCCTCTCCCTCTCCCTGTCCCTCTCCTGTCCCGTCCCTCTCCTCCTCCCTGTCCCTTCTCCCTCTCTTCTCCCTCTCCCTCTCCCTGTCATCCCTCCCTTTCCTCCCTCTCCCTGTCCCTCCCCCTGTCCCCCTCCATCTCTCCCTCTCTTTCCCCTCTCTTCTCCCCCTCCCTCTCCTCTCCCCTCCTCTCTCTCCTCTCCTCTCCTCTCCCCCTCCCTCTCCCTCTCCTCTCCTCTCCCTTTCTCTCCCTCTCCTCTCCCTTTCTCTCCTCTCCCTCTCCCTCTCCCTCTCCCTCTTCCTCTCCCTCTCCCCCTCCCTCTCACAGAACACTCGTTCCCCACCCGGAACAACACGAGACCAATCCGAGGCCGACTCAAACCAATGACTTACAAAATTGATGCTTGTCCCTACTTGGCCTTTCGCTCGCCATTACCAGAATAGAACCAGGAATATTCAAGCTCAGAGCCATAATAATATGGTTGAATGACCTGTTGACTCAATGCTCTAGATGGGCGGTTTCCCAATGCAGCAGCACTATAAAGTTTTCATGGTTGCGGACTGTCACAAGTCGGTACCTATCCCGCTTTGATTTACCCGTAGCTGTTGCTAGGACGTGCAACCACAACAAACACACCATTTCTTGACAACGCCCCCTTCTTCCAAGCCCTCCATCGTGAATAGCTAACAAACTCACTCGGCCTTTGCTCGATAGTTTCTTAAAGCTGCACAATCCGATGGAAACATCACATTTTCAAACCCAAAACAATTATCTAGATTTGATTCTACATAATTATCTAACTTACAAACTGGTGCACTTATTAAGCATTTGTCACCACGCAGAAGGGAATGCTGAGGCAATTTAATAGAACCTGTTACTGCAGAAGCCTATGGTATTAGAGTTTTGGCGTGCTTGCCAAAATTAATTTGGCATGTTTGCTGCACTTCAAATATCTCAAAAGTTAGCCATGTAAAATCAAACTTACTTCAATCTAAAGTAAGGTAGATTATAACGATCAACCTAATATATTTATCTCAGAAGATGACAGAAACTCAAAAACCACCGGACTATGCAACTTTAACCAGATCAGCTTTCATTACGCAGGTGCCCAGGGTTCCCAAGTCAACTTCCTGTGGACACTCGTGTAATCACAGAGCGTCTGTAGTGTGGGATCTATCTGCTGCTGGGACACTTGGACATTGTCTTCCACACACCTTACCTGATTGTGACACCCACTCGCCAACCACTTTCAGAGACAGGGGACAACAGTGAAGTGTCATCGCTCAGGAATAATGACATCGCACCATTCTATCTGCCACCTTAGGCGTTGGTGATAGTGCGTTATTGAATCTGGGAGGACTCTTATTTGGCCATTGAACGCTAAATGGAAAAGATTGTTTTTTTTAGATATCGGCTGTGGATTCGGATAACAATAATATTACTTTCTTGTTAAAAGTTGCATAGCCCGATGGTTTTTGAGTTTCCATCATTTTCTGAGATAAATATATGAGGTTGATCGTTATAATGTATCTTACTTTAGTTTGAAGTAACCTTGATTTTAAATGGCTAACTTCTGAGATGTTTGAAGTGCAAACATGCCCCATTAATTTTGGCAAGCACACCAAAGCTCTGACACCATAGACTTCTACAGTAACGCTAGCAGGTTCGATTAAATTACCTCAGTATTTAATCCCTTCTGTTTGGCAACAAATGTTTAATAAGTGCACCAGTATCTAAGTTAGATATGTAGAATCAAATCTAGATAATTGTTTTGATTTTGAAAATGTGATGTTTTCAAGGTGCTGACGGCCAGGTCTCCCAGTGGGACAGTACTATAAAATTCAACATGAGTGTGCACTGTCACAAGTCAGTACCCGTCCTCACATGACCTTGGATGTTGCCAGGACGTAAAACTCAAACAAACAAACAAACAGACATCTCCACAAAGCCTTCCCAACACCTGTGCCTCCCGTTCTCCCCACCAGGGGTCGCCACTACCGGCAGCATTGTGCGTCACGTGACATGTCATCAGAGCCATGCGTACTAGAAACCCATCTGCGGATATCCAACATGCGCAGTTCGCTAAGCAGGTACTGGTGCCCAACAACAGTACATCAACCCTGTACACGGACATGCCGTGGTGTATGTCTCTACTGTGCAGGTGGTCCTTATGTTATAAGATAAGAGAATCTCAGCTCACTACTAAAAACCTGACCTTTGTACATACATATGTTCTCTGTGGCAGAGTGGTTAGAGTGTCTGACTTTTTCTAGGTCAGACTCCTAATCTGAAGATCGGTGGTTCGATTCCCTGTGCCCCCACCTCTGCCAATTTGGATTTCCACCGCTGTGTATAACTTACAGCGTCATCAAAGGCCAGTTGCTATCATACCATATCTATGTGGTGTGGGAGCTTAAAAATCCCTTGGGTCGGTAAAAGTGTAGGCTCGGGCTTTCTATCGACAAACTGTCTAATGGTGAAAACAAGTCTATTCAGGCTTATCCATAATAGGCAGTATAATCTTCAAGAAGAAAAAAATATATATAAATTTTTCAAATGCACTGAACGCTGATCCCCTTCCCACCCCTACCCCACCCCTACGAGACCTTCTTTCAAAACCTATCACCTAACATTTTCCTTGAAATTCACATAAAACCTGTCTGATGTAAGTCCCCACTGCAATCTCAGACTTCCGATCCCATCATTAGGCCACACTATACGGAACACTTGTGATGGGATTCAAAAATGGGCAGGTTTCTCGCATTTGGCATTGGTGATTGGATCCACTGATTTGGATATTTACAATATAATATATATATGCATATTGGAGATATGTTATATCTTTTTTTTTTAAAGAGAGAAAGACAAAGTAAGAAAGAAGTGTTTAAAGACAATTCTAGAATCATGCAATACCATGTGATGCATACTCACCAAGTGCATACATAATACATATGTTCAACTGGAATTGTATGCAGTTACTATTCCAACTAATAGTCTATTTATATTATGCTTCTATTATCAAACAGGATTTTCAGGTGGTTATTATTGCAACTTATATTGTCATTTATGTACCAACAAATTGTAATGAACGGCCGGAAGACGGCTCTGGCGCTGACAAAAGACATTATTCGCTGAATAAAATACATTTAGTAAAGAAAATAAAAACTGTTGGTTGGTTGTTGGAGTTTTACGTCCTGGCAACATCTAAGGTCATATCAGGACAGGTACCGACTTATGACAGTGCACACTCATGGTGACTTTATAGTGCTGCCCCACTGGGAAATCAGGCCACAACACCATGACCCAATATCTCACTCAGTCAAATTATCCTGACACTGAGATAACCAGTCCTTGCCATATCCTATTAAAGCCGAGCGCCAGGCTAGGAAGCGACAAGCATTAATTTGATAAGTCATTGGTTTGACTCAACCGGGAATTGAACTCCCGATCTCCCGCATGCGAGGCCTGCACTCTACTTATTCGGCCACCGCGCACGGTACCATGCATACTACTACTAGAAACCCCATCTGCGGATATTCTATATGCGTAGTGCCTTATGTCCACAACAGTACAGCAACCCTATATGCGGTGTATGCCTGTACTGTGGGGTTGGTCCTTATGTTATATAGGATAATCTCAGCTCACTACTAAAAATATAACCAAAGCTTAAATTCAATTAAAGCTATCTAGTCCGATAAAAACATCAAATTTCCAAAACCAAAACCATTATCTAAATTTGATTCTACATATCTAACTTAGATGCTGGTGCACTTATTAAACATTTGTCACTACATAGACGGGAATACTGAGGCAAGCTAATAGAATTTTTACTGCAGATGCCTGTGGTGTCAGAGTTTGGGTGTGCTTGCCAAAATTAATTTAGCGTGTTTGGACTTCAAATATCTAAAAAGTTGGCCATTTAAAATAAAAGTTACCTCAAACTAAACTAAGATAGATTATAATGATCAATATCAATATGTTTATCTCAGAAAATGACAGAAACTCAAAACCATAAGACTATGAAACTTTAATGTTGGATATTCCGATGATGGGGTTAAAAAAGGAAAATATATCACGTTGATCGTGATAATTTACTTAATTTAATTTAAAGTAACTTTTATTTCAACGAGTTAATATGTTTGATGGAAAAATGATGGAAAATATATTTTGGTGTGCACATAGAAATGCTGGATTTAGCCTTTGTTTGTTGGTTTCAACGTATCACAGACGGGCTACGCAGCAATAATTGTTTAAATAAACAAACGGTATCTTAATTCGATATATTATTTGGAGGCGGCATCGGCAGATGGTAGGGGGGTGATGCGCCACCTGAAGGGCAGGAGGCAAATTAGGGAGCTGCTTGAAGGCAGTCCTCCCGCCCGCCAGGCTGCTGCACCCCAGCCTCCAGTAACCCAAACTGCCGAGGAACATATCAAAGGAGGTTACAGGAGTATTTGTAGCGCGTAGAACAAGTAACTAACAAAGCAGGGAAATTAAATACATAAATAATATTTGCATAAGTTCATTATGCCTCACGTAGCATCAAATCTAGGTCAGTGTTTTAGTTTGAGGAGCGGGCCATAGCTCAGGCAGTTGCGTGTCCACCTGTGAAGGTGTGGGTCATCCGATAGAACCTGCTCAGTGGACCCATTTGCAGTTTGGGCTATTTTCCGTTCCAACCAGTGGTCCATAACTGGTCATCAAAGGCTGTGGTATGTGCTATCCTGTCTGTGGGAAGTGCATATAAAAGACCCCTTGCTGCTTATTGGAAAGAGTAGCTGATGTGGTGGCAGCAGGTTTCCTCCAAAGAAATATGTTAGAATGACCATATCTTTGATGTCCAATAGCCGATGATCAAAATCAATGTGCTCTTGAGGCGTCATTAAATAAAACAAACTTGTTTGTGTGTTTTATTTCGGGAAAAGTTTGTATTGGATTACGCAGCTTTAATAAATATTATTAACTGATTCTGCTGGTCAATTTGCAAACAAAAATCATGTCTATAATTTATGACATTGTTGACTTACATTTGATAAAAGTAGAAACTGCTATTTCAGAATCGAAGTTGAACACCCTACGCGTGCTAAAGCATATACAGTAAAACCTCTCTAAATCGGACGACCATGGGACCGACTTTAAATGGTCCATTTTGGTCGGTGGTCGGTTTAGGGAGGTTTTTTAAAATCGTTACAATGGTATTTATTGTATGGGCGATCGCTTGGGACCCAAATAAAGCGATCGATATAGGGGGAGTGGTCGATCTGTGGAGGTGGTCGGTTAGAGATCTGAAATTTGAAATCACAACTCACCACCGCCCTGATATGACCTTAGATGTTGCCAGGACGTAAAACCCCAACAACCAACCACATGTCACAAATATTGGCTGACCTCCATCCGTGGATGTGTTTGTCAGCCTCTCCCCGGAAGTCCCCGTCTCGTGGTAACCAAACACAGGGAATTGTGGGAGATTCTCCTGCGCGCGCATCCATTACCGGCATGGTGCGTGCGCAACACCGGTACAGTTCCGGAAATGGGAAGCTATAAGGGCGAGAGATATGGCGCGCTCTACTAACAAATTGGCATTTCAGATTTTCTCCCCCCCCCAAAAAAACTGCAAAAGTAGCCAAATGTGCAGACAAGAAGAATCATTGTTTAATGTGTAGGTCTACGTATGTACATTGTGTATATGTAATTCAAGAACCATTTGGCTTAAATCGAATCTGGGGTGGTTGTCTCTGAAAAATGTGCATGTTTAGATATGTTTTGAGAAAAGTATCTGTGAATCTGTAGTAAATGCTCGTATGGTCTCTTAAAGGTGCCTCGAGGAAGACCCCACATGCGACGGGGTAAAAACAAGGGGCTTAGCTTTGTATATATTTGTATATTTATATATATATATATACAATGTAATTTATTATGTGGATATAAATAATGGCAGACCCATTAATGTTTCTCTCTGTCCATCTTAAAGTTGCATAGTCCGATGGTTTTGAATTTCTGTATTTTTTCTGAGATAAACATTATTTCGATCACTAGTATTTACTTTACATTACTTCAAAGTTACTTTTATTTTAAATGGTAAACTTTTGAGATATTTAGAATGCAAACATGGAAAATTAGTTTTGGCAAGCTTGTCAAAAGTCTGACACCATAGACTTCTGCAGTAACAGGTTCTGTTAAATTGACTCAGTATTGCCTTCTATGCAGAAACAAATGCTTAATAAGTGCATCAGTATCTAAGTTAGATATGCAAAATCAGATCTAGATAATTGGTTTGGTTTTGAAAATTTGATATTTCATCGGACCATGCAGCTTTAACCTCCATGATATTCACTGCGGAGCGGGCATTCTCTCCTCCACGCCTCCTCTACACCGTGAGCCAATGGTCATTCGGCTCACTTTCAAACTTATACACACACATACAGACTTATATATATGTATATATATATATATATGTATATATGTATGTATGTATATATGTATCTAAGCGGTGCCCGAATCGGTAGAGGTCACAGCTTCCCGTGTGGAAGGTCAGGAGTTTGGTTCCCGGTTGAGTCAAACCAATGACTTGCACAATTTATACTTGTCACTCCACAGCCTGCACTTTGAATTTCTAGGATAGGGCAAGGGTTGGTTAGCTCAGTATCAGGATAATGTGACCGAGTGGGAAATTGGATCATAGTGTCAGCAGCCTAGCCTCCCAGTGGGGAAGCACTACAAAGTCGCCATGGGTGGGCACTGTCGCAAGTTGGCGTGCATCCTGATTTGACCTTAGATGTTGGCAGGATACAAAACACCAACAAACAAACTATTTATGGAAATGTAGCATATACATAGGTTTGCATATATATATATATGATTTATAACGCATTATGCGAGTATAAATGCGCGGAAGGGAATTATTTCTGATTATATTATTATTACACCAATACTCTGTACTGCCTCCTCTATGTCTCATGACTGGTGGCGCCACCTCCGGCGCTCCCCCGTACCTGTATGCCCGGGGGAACCTCACTCGCGTCGGAGGATATGGGCTTGCATATACAAGTCTTAATATATAGGTCTACATTTATACATGTTTAATCGTAATTTTAATTCTGTCTTATTTTTGTATATATCTATTATATATATATATTACGCGGTCTTGCTCTGGGCCGCCACTGTCTTTCCTTGCCGCTGCCTCTCCTCCTCTCGTGCATAGTAGCAATCCCATGTTTAGTTAATGGGACCCGGCCAACAGCCTATGTAATAAGTGTTCAAGTGTTGTATCCCCGCATATCTCTCATAGTCATTGCTTTACATATATAATTATGTCAAGGCCGATGGTATACTACGCCGCCACTGTCACTATAAACACCCGAGACGTTATTCTTTATTATTATTGTCCATATTATGGTGGTGGTTACTAGTCCTGAGAAGAGGGTTAATCTGCGTTACTGTAATATCTACGTTACTCCATCGTCTGTGCAAGAAGCCAATAGTAATGAATATATTAATGAGCTATTAATAAAGGGTTGGCCATAATGGTTATTATAATAAGAGACCTTTTCGTAAAGGGCAAGGAATGCAAGGAACATCTTAATCACATTTCACAAGCTCACAACTTTATTACTGTTCCTACCAAACATAATCTAAACTTTGCCAATGTCAGTCATACATAAAGATACTTCCTGTTCATCTTCCCCAAAGTTAAGATACTTTTGATTAATGCGTTTAAAGCCAGAATATCGTCTAAAACATCAGAGCGAACACAAAACACGTCGGATGGGTCTGAGCCCGATGACTTGAACCTTCTACGTTGCTAGGAGAGTAACCTGGGATGCCATGGCACATATCCCAGCAACGAGTTACAGCAGCAAACCCTTCCCCTCATTTGATAGCCAATGCGGGCTCGTCTTGGCGAGCAGCCCGCACTTCCATATGCGGGTTGATCGATCCAAGCCCGCACTGGTCACAGCTCATTTATAGTCTTGCCTACTTCACATATATATGTATTATATATATATATACATATATATATATGTTGTGTAACAGGGGTTCTGCGATCAAGATATGAAGTAATGTATCTGTGTTATTTTTAAATGGGGAAAACGCCTCATAAGTATTGTACTTCTGCTTTCTCCTTTTTCATGTGAAACATTACTGATATAAATATCAGCTTGTATGTACAACGATCTTGTGGAAATAAATAAATATCTTATCTTGTAACTTATCTAGCTACGTCCATTTGACGCTTCAGATTTGTCATTAAGTGAGTGATAAAAGCTTTTCTCTTATCATATTTGCTTTGTTTACTAGGTCGATACTGAACAAACTCAGTGATACAATTAAGACAACTTAAATAAAAATGTCAACAATGGAAAGGATTGTCGACCTTTATATCAATGACACATCGGTCACATTTAGTCAGAATTTGTAAATTGACCCATATTCCAATTGGCATTTCTTCTTCTTTTTTTAGTGTCTTCCAATTGGCATTTACATTTTTAAATTTTTTTTTTACGTGTCTTCCCATTGGCCTTTCCCCCCTACATGTCTTCCAATTGGCCTTTAATTTTTTGATGTGTCTTCCAATTGGCCTTTCCCCCTTATGGTTCTTCCAATTGGCCTTTTTTTCTTTTGTTACATGTCTTCCAATTGGTGGTTTTTCTCATTTTTTTATGTCTTCCAATTGGCCTTTTTTAAAGGGTCTTCCAATTGAATTTTTCTTCTTTTCTTACATGTCTTCCAATTGGCCTTTTTACTTCTTTTTGTATGTCTTCCAATTGGCTATTTTTCTTCTTTTTGTACATATCTTCCAATCAGCTTTTTTTCTTCTTTTTTTATGTGTCTTCCAATTGGCCTTTTTTCTTCTTTATAAATGTCTTCCAATTGGTGTTTTTCTTCTTTTGTATGTGTCTTCCAATTGGCCTTTTAAAAAAACGTGTTTTCAATTAGGCCCTTTTCCCCTTTTTTTTTACGTGTCTTCCAATAGGCCTCTTTCTTCTTTTTTAGCTGTCTTCCAATTTGCCTTTTTTTTACGTGTCTTTCAATTGCCCTTTTTTCTTCTTTTTTTACATGTCTTCCAATTGGCCTTTTTTTTTGTCCCCTTCAGATTTCACATGTTCACACTTCCTATATATGAAGCAAACTTTTAATATGTGAAGCACGTCGTAATATGTGAAGCAAGTCGTAATATGTGAAACAAATCTTAATATTTGGAGTAAATCTTAGTATGTGAAACAAATCTTAATATCGGGATTAAATCTTAGTATGTGAAGCACAACCTAATATGTGAAGCAAATCTTATTATTTGAAGAAAATCTTAATATGTGAAGGAAATTTTAATATGGAAGTAAATCTTAATATGTGAAGTTAATTTTAATATGTGAAACAAATCTTAATATGTGAAATAAAGCTTAATATGCGAAGTTAATCTAATAAGTGAAGTTAATTTTAATTTGTGAAGCAAATCATATGAAGCCAATCTTGATATCTGAAGCAAGTATTTCTATGTGAGGCAAATCATAATATGTGAAGCAAATGTTAATATGTGAAATTAATTTTAATATTTGAAGCAAAGCTTAACATGTGAAGTTAATTTTAATATGGGAAGCAAATGTTAATATTTGAAGCAAATCTTAATATTTGAAGTACATCTTAATTTGCGAAGCAAATTTTAATATGTTAAGCACATTTTAATATGTGAAGCAAATTTTAATATTTGAAGCAAATTTTACCACCGGAAGTAAATCTTAATATGTAATGTGAAAATCTTCATTTGCTCAAAGCAACAGAAACCCTCCCTCTCTCTGTGTTTGTTTCGGGATGGCCGAATGAGTTGAGCGTCCGTCTCCCGTTTTGGTAGAGAAGATCGTGGGATTCGAACCCACAGGATTGAACCCTGGTCGAGTCAAACCAATGACATAAACATTTATAATTGTCACTTCCTAGCCAGGCGCTCAACATTATTATGATAAGGCAAGGACTGGTTAGCTCAGTGTCAGGATAATGTGACTGAGTGGGGTATCAGGTCATGATACTGATGGCCTGGTCTTCCAGTGGGGCAGCACTATAAAGTCACCATGAGTGCGCACTGTCACAAGTCGGTACCTGTCCTGATATGACCTTAGATGTTGCCAGGACGGAAAACTCCAACAACCAACCAACTCTGTCTCTAATGCACCTGCACCTGTTTGTTATTATGTTTCCACCCAGATAAAGCATCCATCGACATATGGACTCTCTAATCAGTCTCCTGTGATATTATATTAGAGAGAGAGAGTAGTGCCTGTTGTAACTGTGAGTGCACCTGTGTTTGACGAGCTCTGGCTGCTGTATAATTCAAAACGCGAAGACGGGCTACTATAACATGGCATTTAATGGTATCAAGTGTCATCAAGGAACAAGGTGAAAGGACATGGGCCCTTCAGGAGAAGGCGCTATGCAATCTGTGAATATCAAGGTTATAATTAAGTGTCTAGTGTGAGTTAAGAGGCCTAGAGTAAGTCTAGCCAACCGATAAGCGTTAAGAGGAGTTATATATCTAAATGTCAGTGAACGGCTCTAGAGTAAGTCTGTCGGCCGAGTTAAGCGTCTAAATGTCGTAGTCTACCAGTCTACGTAACGTTCAGATAAGCCGGTCTAATCCAGGCACTCAACCCTCCCTCACTCCGCCCTGATAGTGGGTGGGCGGGGGGGAAAATTAGTCGGGAGGTCAGCTCGTGTTGTCCGAGCGGCGTCTTGGTTCTAAGTGTTGGTCATCGGCGCGGCTGGAGGCGTTCTGGCCAGTTCGGCTGGCATCCGCTAGGGTTGTGAGTTCGAGTTTCATATGATAGGAGGCGCCACCAGCAGCCCGCCTCCGCGTCAGAATTACCCATGTTACAGAGCAACATGGACAATTCAAAACGCGAAGACGGGCTACTATAACATGGCATTTAATGGTATCAAGTGTCATCAAGGAACAAGGTGAAAGGACATGGGCCCTTCAGGGGAAGGCGCTATGCAATCTGTGAATATCAAGGTTATAATTAAGTGTCTAGTGTGAGTTAAGAGGCCTAGAGTAAGTCTAGCCAACCGATAAGCGTTAAGAGGAGTTATATATCTAAATGTCAGTGAACGGCTCTAGAGTAAGTCTGTCGGCCGAGTTAAGTGTCTAAATGTCGTAGTCTACCAGTCTACGTAACGTTCAGATAAGCCGGTCTAATCCAGGCACTCAACCAAACAGGGAGGAGAGTGCCTGGGGAGCCGTCGTGAAGGCCGCCTTGGGGACGTATTGGTGGACGGCCGAAGACCTCCAGTTCCCGACGTCGCAGACATCGGTGATCTGGACACCAGCCCGGGCACAGGCCTGGGCCGCCCCCCTGCGCAGACTATGCAGGGTAACCGAGGCGGCGTGCGGGCGGCCTTGGGCCACGAGCGCGAGCCTCAGGGCCTTCGTCAGCGTGCGGGCGTGGAGGGGGGCCCCGCCGGGGACCAGGAAGGCGGGGCCTGCGGGGTCGATGGCAGTGCGCCTGGCGTACCGCCTCCAAGCCCGCAAGGGGCAGCACGTTGAGCCGGGGATCCCGGGCAGTGCCACCGCGTAGCCGTCGGCTGTCGTCCTGGAAGTCTTGGTGGACCGGACCCGGACCAAGAGTGCGTCTCCCTTGTCCGCCATGTCCTTCCCGGTGATGGTGTGGCGAGCGCCCGAGCCGGGTCCAGTGACGAGTAGATTGCCCTGTCGCAGCATGGTGAAGTACCCCACCAGGAGGGCGGCGATCAAGACCCGGGCCCCAGGGCCCGCTGCACGTAGGTGTTGCACGACATCCTTGAGGTCCTGGACGGTGAGGGGTGGGGCCTGGTGCGGGACGTGTAGGGAGGCTCTGGCCACACCTCGCTTGATGATGCTGACGGGGTAGGCGTCGAATCCTTGGGTTTTCCCCATCATCAGGGACACCCAGGTCCTGGCTCCGCTGACGTAGTTGTTCACTGCTCCGGGTGATCGTAACCCAAAAGTTCCATAGTAAATATGGTAACGGTACTGTCATATAAGTTATATAACTAGATCAATATTAATCAGATCAATATGAGTATTTACACGGTATTTAGAATGTAAGAAGACATATCTTTCTGTATTCATTTGGTAAAGTTGTAGTAAGTTTTAATGTAGGGTTTTAATAGACTTTAAGTATCAATGTTGAAGGTCTGACCTTCCGCATGGGAAGACTGAGCTTTTACCGATTTGGTAACTGTGTCCAGGATCAAACTTATTTTGTGTCCTTCAGGCAACTCTCGAAGGATTGGCAATGCAACTGAATGAATACATTTTCTAGTTTATATTTTTTGCAATGCCTATTCTACTCTCTGAAATATATCTATATATATATATATATATATATATATATATATATATGTGTGTATATAAATATATATATGTATATATATGTGCATATATGTATATATATATATATATGTACATATAATGTATATATGTGCATATATGTGTATATATGTATATATATAGAAAATGTCTAAATGTCTAAAATGTCTCTGTATATATCACTTGGAGGTGATTTTAATTCTCACTAATTCCACTTTTCTTGTGATGAAATGATTATGGAGCAACAAGATGAAAAAAGGAATGTAAAAAATGTAACTTCTTGAAGGTAAAATTCGCAAACGAGGCCGGTCGGCACTCAGCACATGACCACTCCCCGACCGACTCACACTTTCCTCTTGGCTCTCGTCAGAGCAACATTACTTCATCCACCCACCCAGCCCTCTCATACAAGGGTTACGTACTGATCTTGACTGTTATCTACCTGATTGTACCCTTTTCATCATGTTAATTATCTCACTCCAGGCACTCAATCATGTCGATTACGCCTAAACAACCTGAACACTAACTACATATCAGAAGCCAGCCTTCCATATTCGCAAGGTGCCGGTCGCCTTCCGTTGTCCCAGCATCTTCCGCCTCCTGAGACACTGAACTATCGAGCCAGCCTTGTCCACCTTCAAAGGGACGGTTACACTGATCCTTGATTGATTCATATTTGTTTGATTTTCATTCAATAAATTTTGAGTAACAAGTCATTGCTTCCTTATTTCGTCTGAGTGTCGCAAATTAGGTATGTTGATGTGTCAACATATTTAATTCCAATGTTTATCTCAATTTTTGGATCGGCGTTCACTGGGTTTTGCACATGAACTCCTCATATATATATATATATATATATATATATATATATATATATGTATATATATGTATATAAATGCGTATATAATAAGAGATATTTAAGGCAGATGGGGCCTGTGCATTGTTCTTCTGTCAGTGTGATGGTGCCGCTACACTAGACTTCATTTACTTTTGGGTATCTAGGGCGCGCTTATCCCCCTATTGTCGCCCATCTTTGTGCCGGTTTGTGTGCTGCCCCCCTGCGGCAGAAGAGTTAAACTATTATGGCTACTGATAGCAATGTGCGCGTTTGTGATGGTGGCTGCACATTGGTTCGTTTGGGATTTCCTTCAGTAACTTAAAGCTGCATAGTCCGATGAAGCATCAATTTTTCAAAACCAAAACAATTATCTAGAGTTGAGCCTACATATCTAATTTAGGCACTGATACATTTATTAAGCATTTCTTTCCATGTAGAAGGGAATACCGAGCTAATTTAATAAAACCTGTTGCTGCAAAAGCCTATGGTGTCAGAGTTTTGGTGTGCTTGCCAAAACTAATTTGACATGTTTACACTTCAAATATCTCAAAAGTTAGCCATTTAAGATATAAGTTACTTCAATCTAAAGAAAGGTAGATCATAAGAATCAACATAATATATTTATCTCAGAAAAATGACATAAACTCAAAACAATTGGACTATGGAACTTTAACATATTCGCCATCCACCCAGCTGGTCCTGCTACAGGGAATGATCTAGTTGTTTTTTTAAAGAGAAACACAAAAACAAAACAACAACAAAAAAACACAGAAAAAAGACCAACAGTCATTCTGTTTGGGTCAGCCAAATGTAGCGGAAGAATAATACTGTAGTTTGGGGTTTTGCTGCATGTTTTTCAAAGAAAGTTCTAGCAACATCTAAAGTCCTGCCAATAAGCCTTTGCGTTGTACACTCTCTAAATTGACTGACAATGGGAGCAACTCTAAATGGTCCACTTATGGAGGTGGTCAGTTTAGGGAGTTTTTTTTAAAATTATCGTTACAATGGTATTGTATGGGCGATCGTTTGGGACCCAAATAAAGTGATCGATATAGGAGAGTGGTCGATCTGTGGAGTTGGTCAGTTAGAGAGGTTTTATTAAATTTTTTATTCGCGTTTTCATGACACTACCCACGGGACAAGATGGCCGACTTGGTAAGGCACTCGTCCGGTGTGAGTTCGGGAGGTTGTGGGTTCAATCCATGGTCAAGTCAAACCAAAGATTCACCAAATTGATACTTGTAGCTACCCTTCTCGCTGATTGACATTACTGGGGATTGGGGCAAGAACTGGTTGGATCTGTGTCAGAATCATGCGACTGAGTGGGATATCAGGTCAAGATGCCGGGTAGATAAAAGATTCACCCCATACTGTTCCCATTAGAAAAAGTGGCGAAAGGTTGGGTAAATGAAATGAGCAGATACATTCTTAATTCAAGAAGTAAAATATATTCTTCATATATATCTTATTATTTACCCGCTACTTTTGGTTTGAAAAATATAATAAAATGTGTAGTTTAATAGACTTTAAAAAGTCAAATCGACCGCATTCTATGATTGCCACCTTGTCTTTTTACATTCTCTCCCATTTCAACAACTCTGTGCTGATATAAGTAGGCATTTGATACTGGAACCAGGAATTCCATTTCCTATTCCATACTAAAGCAGTTTTTGCCCGTATTTAGACTACCGGGTGAATCCTTAATCTAGGTGCCGGGATGCAGCATGGTGTAACGGTTGGGCAGCACTATATGGTCACTAGTGCACGCTGTCACAAGTCGGTTACCGGTCCTGATATGTCGTTAGATGTTGCTATGATCTAAAACCCCAGGAAACAAACACGTGGTATGTTTTTCTTTCATTTAATTAATCACATTTTCTCACATGATATATATAAAGAGAAAGTGCTTGGAACAAAACTGAAATCAAACGAAAGGTTTCACTGGATAGTTAATTAAATATTCCACCCACCTTCTGAAATGCAGTTGTTGTATTGATTCATTGAATATGTAAGTTGAATATGGAATATAAAATCGAAATGAATATGTTACTGAAACTTGCTGCCGCCACACAGGCCACTCTTTCCAATAAGCAGCAAGGGGTCTTTTATATGCACTTTCCCACAGACAGGACAGCACATACCACAACCTTTGATGAACCAGTTGTGGACCACCGGTTGGAACAGGAAATAGCCCAAACTGCAAATGTGTCCAGTGAGCAGGATCGATCGGATGACCCACACCTTCACAAGTGGACACTCTACCACCTGAGCTACGTCCCGCTCCCCCAGAAGGGAGTGTGGGCGAGAGGAGTGAGAGACTACATAATACCCACCCACCTCATTCCCTAACCAATTCTACCAAACGGGATGGCCAAATGAGTTGAGTATCCGTCTCCGCTTTTGGGAGATCAGGGGATCTGAACCCATGGATTCATGGGGTCGAACCCTGGTCGAGTCAAACCAATGACTTAAAAATTGATATTTGTCGCTTCCTAGCCAGGCGCTCGGCATTATTACGATAGGGCAAGGACTGGTTAGCTTAGTGTCAGGATAATGTGCTTGAATGGGATATCGGGTCATGATGCTGGCGGCCTGATCTCCCAGTGGGGCAGCACTATAAAGTCACCAGGAGTGTGCAATGTCACAAGTTAGTGCCCGTCCAGATATGACCTTAGATGTTGCTAGGACATAAAATAATAAACAAATAAACCCAACCAATTCTAATATTCAGTAAAGTAAAGTATGAGTGTCCTGCATTTCAAATAGGTAAATACTTCCATAAAAATAAGGTAATACAATCACACCAACTTCCTTTTAAATACAATACTTAAAAAGTTGGGAAGCTCTAAAATGCGAATTAAGTCATTTGGCGAGGTTAATTAATTGCTATGTACTTTGGAGACCCGTGATTATATTATGAAACACTTTTTTTACCCTATCTTTCTATCTTCGCAAAGTTGCATATGATCAATCACACTAGGACGTTAGTGCCCTGGTGAGCTGATGTCACGTGGGTGTGTCACGTGGTATGGTCACGTGGTAGGGTCGAAAACGAGGCTTCTGCAGCTTTTTTGCTCAGCTGCTTTGATGTTGGTTGTTGGTCATATCAGGATGGGCATCGACTTGTGACAGTGCGCACTTATGGCGACTTTATAGTGCTGCCCCATTGGGAGACCAGGCTGCTGGCACCATGACCTGCTATCCCGTGTGGGAGATTGGGAGTTCGGTTCCCGGCCGAGTCAAACCGATGACTTATAAAATTGATACTTGTCACTTCCTAGCCTGGTGCTCAGCATTAATAGGATAGGGCAAGGACTGGTAAGCTCAGTGTCAGGATAATGTGACTGAGTAGGATAACAAGTCACGGTGTCAGTGGCCTGATTTCCCAGTGGGGCATCACTATAAAGTTGCCATTAGTGTGCACTGTCACGAGTCGGTACCCATCCTGAAATGACCTTAGATGTTGCCACAAATTAAAACTCTAAATAACCAACCAATCAATCAATCCAGCGAACTACGCAGCTTTAACGGCAGACTAACGAGAGCAATTTGTGGACTGACTTGATATATTACGAAGACATAAAACCCCAGTCACTAACTTACACGCCCACGCATTTTCTACCTTAAGGGGCTGTCACATTAGGGTTTTTTGCGGGAGCGTATGGCGGCGTAAGCGCATTACGTCATATACGTCGGCATACGCCGTATACGCTACTCATACGCTACGCATACGCTACTCATACGCTACTCATACGCCGCCAGATGTCGCCAGATGCCGGCGTATGTGAAGCGTATGAGGCATACGCCGCCATACGCTTTCATAAAACCGTCCGTCCAAATTTTTTTGTGCATGCTCAAAAAAACCCGACCTATGAGGGCGTATGGCCCATACTGTCAAAACATGTCACAGCATGCTCCTACGCTCCCATACGCTCCTCATACCTCCTCGTACGCTCCTCGAGGTTTCCACATACGCTCAAAACCACCCGAAAGGTCACCAAATGTCATCATAGGCCGGCACGTGCAGGACCTACGTAGGTTTTCAATACGCTCCCGCCATACGCCGTAATGTGACAGGGCCTTTAAGTGCCTGTCACACCTTACGGGATTGAGCAAGGGACATAAACCGGACAAAGAATTGTCTAGTCTGGTGGTGTTCGGTATCGAAATGTACCGAAATGTGTCTAAATGTTGCAACGGCTGCCGGATGAAATGGCCGCTAAATGGATAAGGAATGTACATTAACGAATATCCACGGGACCATAACCGGACAATAACCGGACGACAACCCAATGTCAAACGGGCGGACCGAACACCAAACGGACACGTACCGGACTGTTCATGGACACGGCAAAAACATATACTGACCGAATTCCCACAACACCGTGAACGGACACTGCAGGAAGCAAACTGGAGACGTAATGGATGAGTACCGGACATGAAACGGACTAAACGGACTTAAACCGGACACCAACCAACCAACTTGACACCATACACACCGGACACCACCGGAGATAGAACAGACACGCCGGATGCCTACTGTATATAAACCGGACATTGATGTATTTCACCGGACAGTGACCAGTTTCTATCCATTTCCCCAGCCCGGTAAGGTGTGAGTGAGCCTTTAGGCCATACATCTGTGAACTGGAAAGTTGCGTGCGCATTCCGCAGTCGGGTGGGGCTGGGCGATAATTGAGGTGTCAAGCCATAAGGCACGCGGTGGTTTTTTTGTGAACTTCTATATTGACAGTGTAGATCTAATTATGTGTGACGGTAGTTCAGCGAGTATGAAGCCATTAATGTATTATAGAGCGGGACGTAGCTCAGGGGGTAGAGTGTCCACCTGTGAGGCTGTCTGTCATCCAATCGATCCTTCTCACTGGACCCATTTGCAGTTTGGGCTATTTTCCATCCCAACCAGTGGTCCACAACTGATTCATGAAAGGCTGTGGTATGTGTTGTCCTGTCTGTGGGAAAGTGTATATAAAGTGTATATAAAACAGCCTTTGCTGCTTATCGGAAACAGTAGCCTATGTGGTGGCAGCGGGTTTCCTCCAAAGAAATATGTCAGAATGACCATGTGTTTGACGTCCAATAACGGGTGATAAAACTGAATGTGCTCTACAGGTGTCGTTAAATAAAACAAGCTTTGAAGCTATTATAGCAACAATCAATACAGACATCCCTCGTTAATCCAGATCCCTTTGTGCCCATCATTCACTGTCTGATTAGCAAAGATTCTGCCAGAAAGTGTTCTGATTTTAGAAGGAAACAACATTAATGGGTGGGAATCTATTCTGAGGTTGTTTTGTTTGGACATTACAATTTTCGGGAAAAAACGAGGGAAGACTAACATGAGGTGACGGTATATCGAAAACAAGTCTCTGTTTGAGTAAAACCTCTCTAGCCAACCACCTCCACAGATCGACCACTCCCATATATCGATCACTTTATTTGGGTCCCAAATGATCGCCCCTACAATACAATTGTAATGATACAAAAAACCTCCCTAAACTGACCAGTTCCCTAAAGTTGGTCCCATTGTGAGTCCATTTAGAAAGGTGTTACTGTGTATATATATATATATATACTGTTCCCCCTACAATTTATACTTGTATAATACGTTATGCATCATATATATAACCACACATATATATGCATATATATATATACTATTGTATATGATTAGATTGAGGTGTTTACCTTTTATTAAATTCAAATAAAGAAATTGTGGCATAGGATAATCTTTGACTGAACATGTGTATGGTGTTCTCTGTGGTGGAGTGGTTAGAGTGTCTGAATCTTTTCTAGGTCGGACTCCTAATCTGAACTTTGGTGGTTTGATTCCCTGTGCCCCCATTTCTGCCAATTTGGATTTCCACCGCTGTGTATAACTTACAGCGTCATCAAAGGCCAGTTGCTCTCATAGTCATACCATGTTTATGTGGTGTGGGAGGTTAAAAATCCCTTGGGTCAGTAAAAGTGTAGCCTCGGATTTTCTACCAACAAACTGACTAATGGAGAAAACAAGTCTATTCAGACTTATCCATGATAGTCAGTATAAATCCTCAAGGAAATGTATAAGTGTTCAATAATTTGTTCATCTCTCTCTCTATATATATACACATATTATATATAGATATATATATATTCCTACTATGTGTGAGGCGCAAGGGGGCGGGATGACCCGAATACATTCAACCCCACATAAGCCAAATCACATTGTTCCCCTACAATTTATACTTGTATAACACGTTATGCATCATATATATATATAGATAACCCACACATAGATTTGTATATATCTATATAGATATGTGCATTTTAAAGTTAACATGACACCTCCTAATTCAATTCAAAAGTGAATTTAGAAAAAAGAAGTTAATGTTCATAATCTCAGTGCATGAAATATTTGTTGTCTCATTGAAAAAAATGCTATTTTTGAATGACAACCTATTTATTTACAGTAATGATTTAATGTATGCCTTTATAATGATTCACTGTATTTAATTGTTAATCCAACCCGCCATTTAACTGTAAACCTCTATTTCTCTGACCAAAGCATACATACAACACATTTGCCTAAGTCATTGTTTCTGTCTTGTTTAGAAATCATGTTATCAGGCACATGAAATGCAATACAACGTCCATCAATGTACGTGTAGAACGCTCTTTGTAATCTGATTTTAAAATAAATCAAAGAACGCGGTGGCCGAATGAATTTGGGCCGGGTTCGAACCCTGGCCGAGTCAAACCAATGATTTAAAAATTGATACTTGTCACCACCTAGCCAGGCACTCGGCATTATTAGGATAGGGCAAGGAGCAGTGGAATGAGGAAGACCAATTGTCCGCGATTGAAATTTCCCCTGCTTAAAGCTGCATAGTCTGACGAAAACATAACATTTTCAAATTCTAGGCGTCTAACTTAGATACCTGTGCACTTATTAACATTTTAAACCATATAGAAGTGGATAGGCCCCTACTGAATCAAATTAATAGAACCTGTTACAGGAAAAGCCTATGGTGTCAGAGTTTTGGTGTGCTTGCCAAAATTAATTTGGCATGTCTACACTTCAAATATCTAAAAAGTTAACCATTTAATGTGGCTGTCACACTACGACGTAACGATGTCAACGTAGGGAGAACGTGAAGAACGTTGAACTTCTCGGCGTAGTATGCAAATTTGGGCACAAGTTGAACGTGGATGCAGCATAGTGGACGAGAGAGTAACGTCGGTAAAGCGTAGTGATACCGTCGTTCGACGAGAGAGGTCAACGTAATGACGCTGATGGAACGTTATGAACGTTATTCCATCGTCAGAAGAACGTTACGTGACGTTAGCCACGTCATGAGACGTTGAACGTACGTTGAATGCACGTTCTCCTGACGTTCTCCTGACGTTCTCCTGACGTTCCCATTACGCCCCGTGGGCATTTGCACTTGGTTTAATGGGGGTCAACGTAGTGGAACGTAGTTGAACGTAGTGAGGAGCGTTGGAATAACGTCCGTTTAACGTCATTGACGTTCGCTGAACGTGAACAGAACGTACGGCGAACGTAAACCCTTACGTTCGACCTACGTCGAAACTTTTGAACATGTCCAAAACCTCGACGTAACTTGACGTAACACGACGTAATGTGACGTAGCTCGACGTCACTCTAACGTCATTATGACGTCATCATAACGTAATCCAACGTATATCAACGTAATGACGAAATATCACCACGTTAGGCTCACGTTGGCTCATTACGTCGTAGTGTGACAGGGGTATAAGACACAAGTTACTTCAACTGAAAGTAAGGTAGATTATAACGATCAACCTAATATATATATCTCGGAAAATGACAGAAAATTAAAACCATCAAACTATGCAACTTTAATCAACTCATGTCATCATCATCATTCTGTGGGTCGTGATGCGACAAAGACTGCTTTCATTACTTGACTGCCGTTCTCCATTTAGCTCTCTGCTGTGAGAGTTGCATCCATGAGTCGGTCTTAATGTCACATTTCATGAAAGCTGCCTGTAAAAGTGTTGAAGTGCTGCTGCCTTTTGCAAGTTACCAGTGGCACTCTCTCGGGGAACAAATAGAGGTTTCACACCGGCAAGAACATGTCAAGATAGGTGCAAAACTATTTGTCCCTGCAGTGGCTGGTTGGGAGATGTTGGGAGTTCCATACATCAACCGCCCTTAATGCTGCCACAGTGACATGGTTTTCTGTTTAGGGTTTGCTCCCTTAGCCTTCGGGTCTGTCAAGAACCTGTACTGCAACTCTGCAGGGCAGGGGTGTCAAACTCCCCGAGGTATTGTTATACCTGCAATACCTGCATACCATAATCAACTCATGTAAAAAAAAAAAAAAAGCAACAAACTCCAACAAGGAATATGCAGGGCAAAGCAATCTGATGCCAGCTGGTGTCGCCTTCCCAGTGGATAAATACAATAAACTTTAGATGCATGTCAAGGCTATACCGGCATGTTATGTTCGAAATCGTTAGTTTCTACTGTTTCTTCACCAGTCTCTTGTATTTCTATTTGTATGTACTTAGTTTAGCCAGCTATCTCACTAATCTGACATTATCGTTGAGAACGATAGTAGGTTTTAATGAAGGTTGTCTGTAGCAGTATAAATATTTAATATACATATATATATATATATATATATATATATATATATATATATATTATGTGTATATGTGTATCATATTGAGTGTGTGCATTGTTGAAAAACAAATATTATTTATTTTCAAAACATAATACAGTAAAACCTCTCTAAATCGACCGACCATGGGACCCACTTAAAACGGTATTTAGGGAGGTGGTTGGTGTAGGGAGGGTTAAAAGAATCATTACAATGGTATCGTATGGGCGATCGTTTGGGACCCAAATAAAGCGATCAATATAGGGGAGTGGTCGATCTGTGGAGGTGGTCAGTTAGAGAGGTTTTACTGTATTTCAAAACATACCTCTGTTGTTCTTTAATCTCCACGCGATAAGTCGCATCTTTGTATCAACATGTGTGCGTGATATGCTTTTTGTTCGCTTATCACGAATTAACAACGAAGTATATACATGTATATATATGTATATATACGAGTACAAATATATATATACAGTAAAACCTCTCTAAATCGACCGACCATGGGACCGACTTTAAGTGGTCCATTTAGGGAGGTGGTCGGTTTAGAGAGCTAGAATATCCTTACATCCTTGTTGTGACCCAGATAAAGCGATCGATATAGGGGAGTGGTCAATCTGTGGAGGGGTCTGTATAGAGAGGTTTTACTGTATATATATACATGTATATATATACACATATATATATATATATTTATATATATATATATATATGTGAGTGTGTGTAAGCACACCTTTCTCTGAAAAGAAATGTACGAAAATACCTGTCCCCCTCAAAGTGTCTTTCACTCCCCCAGCGCCCCCTTGCGGGAAGGGCTGGGGCGCCCCCTAGCGGGGTGGGGCGCCCCCTGCTGGCCGGCTGAACCTCCCATGCATCGCTACCCTTATTGGTGGGGTGCCCTTGATGACAGGAATGATAACATACAAACGAACGCATACACTTCTGCTTAGTGTGGGCCAGGCCAGCTTAGCCCCCCCCCCCCTACACCCCCCCCCCCCCCCCCCCCCCCCCCCCCCCCCCCCCCCACACACACAACACAACCTCCACGCCCCCCCCCCTACTCACTCCCCCCCCCCCCCCTTCCCATCAACCCCCACCCATACGGTGACACCCATAGTCACACACACCACATACATACACACCCACACGCCCATACCACCCCACCCATACACACGCCCCATATACACCCACACCCACATCCACACACATACACCAACACACCCATACCCATACATATACATACCCACCTACCCACCCACTCACCCATCCACCCATTCACCCACGCACCCTCTGATATGACCATAGATGTTGCTAGGACGTAAACCCGAAACAAACAAAGCACACCCACTCACCCACTCATCGACTAAAACCACACACACCCTCCAATTCAGCCAGTCAGTGTCCTGATATGATCTTAGATGGTGCTAGGACGTAAACAACAACAACAAACAATGCATAGAGTCTACCAATTCACCCACTCACCCACTCAACCATACATCGATTCACCCACTGACCCACACACCCACTGAGATGACCTTAGATGTTCCTAGGACGTGAAACCCGAACAAACAAACAAACAGAACACACCTACTCACTCACTCAACCACTGATATGACCCTAGATGTTCCTAGGAAGTAAAACCCAAACAAACTTAACACACCCACCCACTCACCCACACACCCACTGATATGACCATATATGTTCCTAGGACGTAACACCCACACAAACAAACATAACACACCCACCCACTCACCCACACACCCAGGCCAGGCCCACACACACATACCCCTACCCCCAACACACAATCTCCAACCCTCCAGGGTTGAAAATGGCGCGCCAAACACAGAACACAGCCACTCCCCATAGTTCCCATCCCCATCCCTCTTCCCCTCCCCCCTCCCCCCCCCCCTCTCCTGACCCCCACTCCCTCGCTCCCACCAACACTATCACCTACAAGGGACCAAGTAAAGAGAACATACCCTTATCCACCACGGACAGAACATACGAACACAACATCTGGGGTTTCTTCATTTTTCCACCTGCTCACAGAATAAATATGATTAAAATGTGTGTATATATACCGTTATATATATGTAAGTAGATGTACATAATACCATCAAGAGAAACCTGAAGCTGAGAGACATCAAGAATGACTCATAGACATCACTCTCAGAGGAGACAGCTAAATGGAGAGTGGCAGTCATGTAATGAAAGCAGTCTTTGTCGCATCGCGACCGACAGCATGATGATGAGATGTACATAGCTGTATGTACTGCTATACATACACATATCTGATATATAATATATTATGCGAGTATAAAGATACGGAAGGGAATATTACTCATTATTACGATTATTGTTATACTCCTCAAGACGCAACACTGTACCGGTGGCACCATCTCGGCCCACCTCTCCTCCACCGGATGCTGACAAGTGTCCGTCGCACTGAAGGATATATGAGCACAAGAAGTTAATTATTTACAGAGTTACTTAAAAATTGGATCTACTTCGCCTACAACAAAAGGCATTTCAGGGTGGTTAAAAAAGAAAAATTGAACTAATTTCCTGAACGGCTACAGTGTCCCTGCGTTCTTGTTATGTTTTCCTTCCTTCAAAGCGGTCCATTATTTTCCAGAGACATTGTCCGTTTTGTGCATCCGGTGAAATATGGGCCAGAAGTCGAAGCTCGAGCACGCAGGGCATTCTGGGAAATGTGGGTGGGCCGGTGTGGCGGTTTCAGCCGTGTGCCAGTTTCAGCCGTGCTCGTACCGTCAAACTTAAGGCATTGTCAATGGTCGTGAGTCACTAAACTTATAAATTTAATATAATGTTTTTGGTAAAGATGTTTTCGATATGTGTACCAAGCGATTTGTTTCGAGGTGGTGTCGTTTCAGAGATATTTCACTTTTCCTGGATTTTCTGTATGAAGATTGCTCACCACCATTGACAATGCCTTGAGTTTGATGGTACCCGCAGTGCAAAACATTAGTTTTATTCAAAATTAAAAGAAATCAAGAACCCTAACCTTAAACATTTAATATGATGTTTTTGGTAAAGATGTTTTCTATATGTGTACCAAGCTATTTGTTAATAGGTGGTGTGGTTTTAGAGATATTTCACTTTTTCTGTATTTTCTATATGAAGATTGCTCGACCATTGACAATGCCTTGACGTATGCGCACGGCTGAACCTGGCGCACGGCTGAAACCGCCACACCGGGTCCGTCCGCCCTTGGCTGGGGGCTTCAGCTGCGCGTTGAGATTTGTTATTAAGAGTATAAAGGCCCGGTCACATAGACGTTAGTGGACGTAGTTGAACGTAGTGGAGGCTAACGTAGTTGAAGGCAGTTGAATATAGTTGAACATACCGGAGAAGTAAGGATGCTGGTACGTTCAACTATGTAAAGGCCCGTTTATACTTTTGAGAGCGTGTGACAGCGTTAGACGGCGCAACACGGCGCAAGCCAACATTCCCATTTAGACTTTTACGTTGATACTTGACGGCGTTAGATGGCGCAACACGGCGCAAGCATTGGCCCGAGTTCAACTATGTTGAACTTTCAAGGCGTCAAAACATTCAGACTTTTATGGCGATGTTCCACTCATAGCATTCCCCACCGTTTTGCGCCGTCACACGGCACTAACCGGCGTAAAGTTGATGGCGTAACACACCATCAAAAGTATAAATGGGCCTTTAGCCTCCACTACGTTCAGCTACGTCCACTGACGTGTATGTGACCGGATCATAATACTGTCGGCTTTCGGGAAGTGGAATTTCTGCCGTTCAATATAAACACTGTTTAAGCACCGTTCACTATACTGGGTTCGCCCCTAACTCAGGCATGCTGTGTCAATACACACTCACAGAGGCAGACACAGACACGCCTATATTATATATACATATATATGTGATGTATCACGTATTATGTGAGTATAATATACGGAAGGGCCCACTTCTCAACCGTATGTTGACCAGTTGTAAACGTGCCGGCTGGTGGTGTGGGTGGTGTGAATAAGTCAAAGGAAAGCACTACAGGTAATGAAGGAAACAGGTTAAGAGTGAAAAGTAAGAGAATGAGACTCTTCAGTTTATTGTCTTATATAGGTTTTCAGATTCCAAGATGGCCGTGGTCACATGATTCCATTCATCAATCACAGTACAATGCAGTGGTCACATGACTGAATCCTCCAATTAGAATACAATGCACTGGTCAATGACCATAACAATACCATGTGGGGGGGGGGGGGGAGGGTGTAAAGAACGTCTTCACACCATGAGTACTGTAATGTAACTAACTTTATTTAGAACGTTCTGTAGTGACATCACTCTGTGCCACACTGGGGGTGTTCGGATAACAACACAACTGGAAGACACATACATTACAGAGGGGGCATGTGAGGTGACTCTTCCAAAGACTGTTCTTAGCCAGGCTTGGAATTGACACTCCCTCCAAAGACTATTCAATTATACAAATTCGACACCAAATGAGTAATAGTTTACCAATCTCACACATCCTCCATATGCCTTTGGGTTTTTATATTTTAACTTTTATCATTATATAGACAGTTTGTAATTTATTATAGTACTTTATCTCGGTTCACATGTATCAAATCGGACAATTTTACAACGTACTCCGCCCCTCCACTTCTTACCACCTGCCCAGCAGCGTAGAAAGAAGTGCATAGTACTACGTTGTAGTTATATCACCTTTAAATCTTTTATATCTTATATCAACCTAATAATGAATTGAGTCTGAAAAAGTCGCGCTAATGGATAAGGTATATCTGACTTCGAGAGTAAAATTTTTTTTCCCGGAAACTTCATTTTTTCTCTCTTTCTTTTAATGGCATTAAAAAATAATTCCATATTTTATTTTTATAAGTTAAATTTTAACTATGTTTTAAGTCTTATTTTATCCCGCTGATAACATATATGATGTCTTAAGAAGCATACGATTCATTTGCCATCATTGTTAGCTTATTCCGAGCATTTTTTACTTTTGTGACGGTTTAGAGGTCGTTATGTAACGATTCTAAGGCACACTCCAGTCACTTAGCATCGACTTTACATTAGTGCTTAATCGGATTTGGTATCTGCTGTCAAATATTCCAACATCGCTGCGCTTTTACCAGGCATTTTGTTTTACCGACTGTCAAATAGAAGAAACCTGGGACGTCGATGGTAGACGCGTGGTTGATCGACAGGTTCTCATAGGATTAACATTACGGAACTCAAGTCAATGAGAAAACAAGGCCTAAGCGGTTTGAATCGATGACCTAGTTTCAGGAACTATTTTCTTGCAAATCTAGACCAAAATCTTCGATTTCACCAATTTTAAGTCTTTTTAGGTCGAAATAATAGCAAAAGATGAATCAATATGTGTTTTTGTAGCTCCTGTACAAAAATAAAGCATCAATTATCAGTATTAACAAATATAATCGTGTCAAACAGAAATTCAATATATACAATAGCGTAACTTGGCGGCATAATGTAAACAAAGCAATGACAGTGGTTCTTTTTGAACTTCAAAACCATAATACTTATCTATATTATTAAATAATAATAGATTTACATGCTTTTGCTCCAGTTTAACGTATTACATAATAGTATTAGAATGTTCTGTATTTGTTGACGTCGATTGTCGATGTTAAGGCGTTTCTACGACGAAACGGCGAATTTCTATTGAATATAAGTGTTTTACTATTTTGTAAATTAAGATCATTAATATGTTCCTATCACATGAATAATGTCAATAATATGCTTCTCCAGTACAAAGATCATTAAAATGTCTCCTCAACATGAATAATGTCAATGAAATTACTCTTCAGTATAATAGATCATTAATATGTTTCCACAACATATATAATGCCCATGATATATGTTTAGTATCAAAAGATCATCAATAGGTCCCTATAACATAATTAATGTCAATGATAGTTTTAGCTAGTTAATAGTTAATAATATGTGTAATGTTCAATCATATGTCAATGTCAATGGAACAAATTAACAGTGAAATACGTGATGATGCGCGAAAAGGAAGAAGGGAAGGCGGGGGTGGAAATAAGGCGTTTTTATTTACGCCTCAGACAGAGCATACAGAGCATACAGAGTAAAAGGAAGGGCTCGAGGGAGAACAGTCAATACGCTCATAAGGAGCAGAATAAGAGTAAATAAAGAATAAGCTGAGGAAGGTAAAAAAGCTCATGAGGAGCGGCAGTAATGAATAAAAGTTCAGATAAGTCAGATGTCAGGTAGATGTTCAGTGAGGGGGTGCCGAGGAGCCCTCCACCGCTGGAAGAGAAGAGTGTATAAGGAGTGTAGGGTGGGTGGGTGGTGGAAAAGGCAGAGAGCTGGGAGACGGCAGGAGGGCGAGTGCCTGAGGGAGGCCGGCGGGCGACCTTATAAGGGAAGGGGGACGGGCGACAGCAGGTGAGGTGTGAATGCTGCCGGCCCGGGGGAGGGCGAGAGGTGGCGAGCAGCGGGCGTCGGGTGAGGCGCGAGTGCTGCGCGACAGGGGGGCGGGGGAGGTGGCGGCGCGGCGCGCCGTCTGCCGAGGTGAGAAGGCAGCACGACAGCGCAGGGCGGGGGGTTGGGTCTCTTCCTCTCCTCGCATCAAACGCAATGCTTCGCATTACGACCAATGTTAATCAATTATGCAATGAATTTTCAATGAATATTTCATGCACATTCAACACTCATATGTACATGACTTTTCAAAAGAACCTCTTGTGTAGACAACCTCTGCCTAGGATTCTTTTCAACTGAAATACATCTCATGACAATTAATGTTTTAATGTAACTCATGACATTCAATGAATATATTTCCATGCAATATATGATAACATTTAATCACATTGATGTACATAAATGAACCATTTATCAACCTCTGACTTCTGACATTTAATGACAATTATGACAACAATATACAATATATTATTTCAGCTTTAAATGAATTTTTATGAACCATGCAATATTTAATCTATCATTTGTCAAATGAATTTCAATGAATAACCATAAACACATGCAACATTTAACATCCCATATTTGTCAATGACTTTCAAATGAATAAATATGAACACATGCACACTGGACATCCATATACATTTAGAAATGAATACCTATTCAAGTTACCTGATGTTCACAATATTATCAAATAAGAATAACATGTCATGACAATGATGTTCATAATGCTTTTTATGCATTGTTTTAATTAATTCAGACAACCTCTATCTTTGATATTTCATGACAATGATGATAATATTCATATTCAGTATTTTTAATCGAAAATATAAAATCATTCGATTTTATTTTCTAAATTGTATTATGTGTTCATGAGAACATGTAATATATGGTTTATTCCCACCCTCTGAACACAAATTTATTCGATCCCTATGGAATAACATCGGTTAGTGTCCCTCTATGTTGACAACATGAGAACATGTTCAAGCAGTCATCCCAACCCTATGAATCCCAAAAACTTGAGTTTATCCCTCCAAAAAGAGGAACACGTTGTGAAACAAGAAAATGTCGTCTACTCTAAGTAGCATATAGGCGAACTCCCTATAGTCCCTATTCAAAAGACCAGACTCTCCCGAGAATATGCAATAGATAGTGCGGCATTACTATCGCCCTCAAAGAGACAAGAATCTCTCTCCACGAGACAAGACTCTCTCTCCAAGAGATAAGACCCTCCTGAGAATATGCAATAAATAGTACGCTACTACTATCGCCCTCCAAGAGACAAGAATCTCTCTCCACGAGACAAGACTCTCTCTCCAAGAGATAAGACCCTCCTGAAGATATGCAACAGATTGTTTGGAACACAACACAAGCTTTTATGTGGCCTAATCCACCAGGTAAGTTTCATTTTTGGTTGTGTTTGTTGAAAAAAAGAATAATTTTAACATTTAAGGAAACTCTCAGTCAAACTCAAAGAATTTTGTTAGTCATCTCCTGTATCATTCAATATCATCAATAGTAAAACATTTTATGCAGTGTAATATAGTACAATGTCTATACATTTCAACAATATTAATCAATTAACAATAGTATGACATATTGCAAAAAGTGGCTTATGATCTCAAAAAAATATATATGTTAATTAAACTCTTCAGCCTTGCTGAGTTACAACATACTTCCTCAAGTCAAATAACATATTAAAAAATATATTCAACTCTTCAGTCCTATTGATTTCAAAATAACAAATGAACGTAAATGCAGCTATCCATACTATAATTAACGAGACGGAGACAGAGGTATTATATAACGGTTATTTACTTCTGATCGGAAAGGGCTCACATACGATACAAGGTCAATCTGATACATAATAACAGGTAGGTTCAATAAGTCAGATAGATACATATATTCAAGTATGATATCAGATATGCAGAACATTGGTCAGTTATAATAGTACAAGATTGGTAACCGGCAGTCCAGAGCATTCGAAGCTTCCCCAGTCTGTGTGAGTCAAGTGGTTAAGGACCGGGACTCAAACTCTTGACCCTATCGTTACTCTCCATTTAACGGTGTGGGTGGGTGGGGGAAGAAAACGAGAGGGGTGCTTTGATGACAGTGGCTGCGGCGGTTCTGATCGAATCTGGAATGGTCTGGTGGTCGCGTGACGCAGCAACTGCCCGTGGCGCCATCTGGAGGAACCCCAGGAACCACGTTATGCTTGTAGCCTATCAGGGTTTCTGCCAGATAAGTCAGTTCGTGGTGTTCCTGTCTCCGCCGTAAATTACCAATGTTACGCGTAACATCCACAATGGAGTTACAGAGTAATTAGTTCATGCCATTTTGTATTAGTTAGAAAGTCATTCCCCAATAGTTCATAATTGTTGTCTTACTACCATCAGTTACTCCCATTTCGCTCTGTAGCCTGCTGAAAATCAATTACACTTCCTCAAGCTAGATATATGAAACATCATAATGATCACTATAGATAACTATCCTAATAGTTCATCTTTTGACAATGTGAATCAGTTCTATGATGAAAAAATAATAATTAGATTCTTAAGACTAACAGTGTCAACTCATGTCATCTCAACCAATAGTAATCATTTGCCAAAAATAAATGTTGAAGATCATATAAAAAAAAAATTAGATATATATTAGTTTACTCATAGCTAAGATTTGTCATAATGCTCTTGTAAAGTTAACATAACATATTTATCAAAAAAATTGTGAAATCCCTATAATTATTTTAGCTGACCTCCCAACGAACAGTCGCTTTTGTAAAAATAATTTAGTTCATTCAATACCCTAGGCATTACTGTTGCCTCACCAGGTATCTTCTCCACTTGATAAGTGGTTGAAAGCAAATTATGTCTCGCTCAGCAAACAATAGGACAAAAAATAGGAAGAATCTTGCAGATCACTTTGACATAAATGAAAAAGATCTTCACGTCAGACATTACTTAAAATCTCCCGACGTTCAACTAATGTTTTTGCTTAGCGGAATATTTTTGAAAAGTTCAACATAGAATAGAACTTCTACAAAAGTATTTATACGTTCGATCTCACAATTGAAATCAATCCAACGATCAGTCCTGTACATGGGTGAAAATCATTATTACTAACAGTTACTTCCCTTCATTGTATAGCAACTCAGTTACTCCAATTTCACTGAAGATTTATCAGCTTAGAACATATGGATCAGAAAGTAATTAAATCAAATTGTAGTTTACAAGTATCAACTTTCTGTTTAGGTTTTTCATCCATATGAATCACAATCAAGAACATTATTTAGTTTTATTTTTAAACAAATAATTACTTTTATAATATATATCAAATTATTAAGTAACATGAACATATAGAATAAATTTCTTATTGAAAAATAAAAAATGTTTTAACAAGTTAATTTAAATGTGTTATTTCATAATGTTAAATCAACTTATCTGTATTGTAATACACATAACAATATAGAATAGATACTTTAGATGTCTTAAGTATGTTAGTTTATGCTTCTAAGTATCTTAGTTATCGAGTTACGCATTTATTAGTACAAAAACATAAGACCTGAACCTTACCACAGTTCCAGTCAATGACGAAATGCTTCTGTGTAACCCCCGTCAACCACAACGAAGATTAGCGACATTTTAAGACAAATCGATCATGTTAATCATGTTATGTCTAATTACGCTTCACGCGCTGGTGAATTATCTGTAACTACTGCTTCATACAAGCCAAAACAATTTAGCCTTATCGCTTCACGCGTGTCGCCGTCGACACCCGATAAGAAATTGACTCCCGGCTCGTGCATTCTGTTGTGTTATTGTCCTTTACCGTTATACTCGCGGAAAAGTTTGTTTTGCTCGTCGAATAGAATTGCTTCACGACCTTTACGGGCAGCCGTATTTTCTAGCAGCGGGTGGTACAGGTTCGATAAATTACTTATATTTATGGTAAAATAGTTTTTTAGCCTGTGAGAATTTAATAGAATCAATACGGTAATGCAAGTCAATGTGCTATTTTAAGCGTTTTTAGATTTTTCACGGCCAATGAATAATGATTTTTGTACTTAAGAAAAGTTAATGCAAATCCAATGGTGTGTTCTAAATTGGATTAAATAACATCTTTGGTTATTTGCAATTTACACGCTTTAATAATGTCAATTCTTACATATGCAAGATCTACCTCTTCCAAAAATATAACATCTTCAAAGTCTTAGCGAAAGTGCTATAGTATTAGTTTATATGAACATAACATTTCAGTCGTTAGTGTGACGAAATTTAGTTCTTTTCAGTAGCTAAACAGTTTAAACTCAAAGTATCAAGTAACACCTGTTTTACGTCTCACCCCGTAATCCGTAGGCGTACTAACTCTTAACTTAGATAAATAGAAAAGTCAATGGTAAATAAATGAAATTGTTATCTGTTAGTAAGACATTCAGCCACCACCGGTGTACTTTTTTCGCTCTATGTCCCGATAGAATAACAATACATTAGTACATGGCACCAATTATTTATGAAAGCATCCATTTCTTTTGCTTACTCCACCAGAAATGCTCCGTAGCATTTGGTAAGCAATAAGTGTCAATTTCACTTTATTATGGAAATGTTACTATGGTGTCAATACCATTAACAACATATCTGTAATACAACAGTATTTAGTAACTTAATTAGTGGCGTAACTTACGATACAACCCGTTAATCTTGGCGGTAATTTAGTAAGGAACATAATATGACTAGACCTCGAAAACCCTGTCGATTAGCTTTGGAGCTGTCGACTTGCGCTAGTGTTAGTATTTGCTTCGTATTAACGCAATGGTTAGGCATGGCGCAATCGTTATTTATTAGTGGCGCAGCAACAAAGAAAGTTTTTGGTGAATGAGCCGAAGCACTCAGACGTCTGCGGATTCGCCGATCCTTCCGCAGTGTTCTTTGCTGTGATTGGTCAATTCTTTTATCTGACATCATACTACCAAATATTGGGTTTAAGCTCCGCGCTTGCTGTCGCGTAAATGGCCCAGTACCAATTTCTCTCGAATGTAATACTTTAGGTTTTATTTTTGTTTTATTCACTAATAATTCATTAGTGCGTCGATTTTGATCAGAAATAATCGGATCGAAAGGCAAAGGTTGTGAAATACCTTTCCTTCGCTCAGTTCTAGTTAATCGTGGAGCAATATCATCCCAAATGATTTTAGAATCAACTAATTTAACTTTATCACGGTTAACAACTTTACGATCGTTATTAGGGCCTACTACAGTTACTACTGAACCCCGTGATCTAACGACTATGTAACCTGGATCGTATTTTCTCTCCAAAGGTCCAGATTCATTTACAAACAAAACAAGTTTATCACCAGGAGTTAAATTAACTGCATTCGCCTTTTTCATCAAGCGAGCAACATTATAATTTCGACTTTCTTTTCGATTTTTGACAGCTTTAGCTAGGGCTATAGACAAGTCATCTTCACAATAGGCCAAGTTCGAATCAACCGTCCCCGTCGATCGATACATTAAAGAACTATGCTTCGTACCTGGATGTCTACCATAAGTTAGAAAGAAAGGTGAATAGCCAGTGCTATCATAAGGTACAGTACGATACACATATATCACATTAGGCAAATGGGTTTCCCATAGATTAGCACGAGAATTAACTAATTTTCTCAAAATGTCTTTTATCGTTCTATGATATCTTTCCACCATACCATTTGACTGTGGATGATAAGGTGTCGTATGTCTTACTTCTACCCCTAATTCTTTAAAATGATTTATAATCAATTTATTTTTAAATTCTAACCCATTGTCTGAAATAAACATACAAGGTATTGCATGGTGAGGAATATAATCATTAAATATATAATCATGAATCCCCTTCGATGATTTATCTGGCAATGTTTTATATTCAACCCAACCACTACAATGATCTATAATAGATAGTAAATATCTATTACCATTAGTACTAACTGGATATGGACCAGATAGATCTGCAGCAATTACAATACCAGGTGCCTTAGGCAATGGCATCGATTGTGGATATGCACGTGTACGTTTACTACAGTTAACCACACAATTTGCACAATTGGTAATTAATCTATGGACATCTCCAGCCATACCAGGCCAACGAAAATGTTCCTGTAATCGTTTTAATGTTTTAGACATAGCCATATGACCTACCTCTATATGAGCTATTTTTATTACAGAATTCCTGTATTTTTTTGGTAACACTAATCTAGGATATGTATCTTTCTTAGTAGGAGCTACTGTTGAATAAAGAAGATTATCCATTATCAAATAATTCTTTTCTTCATTCTCACCTAATGTATACTCTCTCATTTTGTTCTGTTCATTAATCACATCATTATATGACAGTTGATAGTGTTCAAAAGGAATTACTTGTTCAGCCAAAAGTCAATCATAAGCAAACATTTCCACTGGTTCATTTGCTTCTGTATTAGGTCTTAACCTAGACAACATATCAGCCCAGACATTATCTACACCTTTCATATAGACAATTGGTGCTGAAAATTCTGCTAATAATACTGCCCAGCGTTGTATACGTGTATTACGAATTTCTTTAGTGAAAAAACATTTCAATGGAGCATGATCTGTATAGATAGTAAATTCTGCACCGTATAAGTAAGGTCTAAATTTCACTAGAGCATAAATAATAGCAAATGCTTCTTTTTCTATAGTAGGATAATTACGTTGAGCAGGAGAAAATCTAGTACTGATTAAATGCACTGGTCTGTCTATTCCATTTTCATCCTCCTGCACTAATACAGCACCTAAACTATACTCAGAAGCATCTGTATACAGCTTATATGGTTTAAAAGGATCAGGAAATTTCAACACTAAACAATCTAATAATAGTGTTTTCAACTCATTCCATGCAATTTCACATTCCATAGTCATTCAAAACTACATTTATTACTAGTCAAATAAGTTATAGGAGCAACTACATCAGCATAATTTGGAATTAATTGTCTGTAGTATCCTGCCGATCCTAATAATCGTCTTACTTCTTTTTTATTTTTCGGTGAAGCCATATCTCTTATTGCAGTTATTTTTTCAGGATCAGGTTTCAGTCCATCTGAACATACAACGTAACCTAATAGCTTTACTTCTTTAACACCAAATTCACATTTTGATTCTTTAATAGTCATATTGTTATTTTGCAAGATAGTCAATATAGTAGTCACATCTTTCTCATGACTCTCCTCATCTGGTGAATAAATAATAATATCATCTAAATAAATTAGACAACATTTACCTAAATGTTCTGCAAAAATTACATTCATCATTCTTTGGAATACTGCAGGTGCATTAGTTAATCCAAATTGCATACGCTTAAATTGAAACAATCCCATGTGTGTATTTATAGCTGTTTTAGGTCTGCTATCCTCAGCTACCATTACCTGCCAATACCCTGATTTAAGGTCAATGGTGGTAAAAATGTTAGCACCATGCAACTGATCAAAAATGTCCTGTATCCTGGGTAAAGGATAAGCATCTTTAATAGTTACTGCATTTAATTTACGGTAGTCACCACAGAGACGTATAGTACCATCTTTCTTAGGCACTAAAGTAACTGGTGAAGCCCAAGGACTACAACTAGTTTCAATTATATCATCATCTAACATCTTATTTAATTCTTTTTCAACTATATGTCGTTTACTTAAAGGTATTCTATAAGGTCTTTGATTTATTGGATATGCATTACCTGTGTCGATACGCATCTCAACTACCTTAATAGCTTTAAGTTTCTCATTAGAATCAGGAAATAACAAGGGAAAATGCTTTTTCCAATAGTCTACTTCTAGAACTATTCCTGCCATTTTTCTATCAATTAATTCTAAACTACTCCATGGATGTACAATATCACATAAGGAAACAAATTTATTTCTGTAACAAATCTCTGCATTACACATTTCCATTATATCTGTCCCAATTAATAACTCAAAAGCTAATGATTCAACTACAAAGAAAGGACATAACTTATTATAATTAGAAATATAAGTCATACCTAAAGTTGGAATTAAATGACCTGAGATTGATCTCAGCCTACTACCTGGATACAATTGTTTATGTGCTATTCCAATATCTAACAATTTTTTAAATGCTTTTACATGTATTAAACTTTTAGCCGCACGTGAGTCTACCAGACCAGTTAATTTTACTTGATTAAATTCAACATCAATACTCGGACGAGTATCAAGTGCGCTATTTAGTTTCCCGAAGCAGTAGAGCTAATGTTACTACACAGTAATTTTAAATGCGGACAATTTCTCATTAAATGCGGTTCATTACATACGTAACAAGTCAAAGTATTACGACTAGCACGCTGTGTCTGATACACGTGGTCTTTTTTAGCCGTCGACGTCTGCGCGTGAGCAGTCGGCGTCGCTTTGCCATTGCTTCCTCGCTGTTGCTTTGACAGCGCATACTTTACTGTGTGCTCTCCGACTGAACTGGGTTTATTTTTAGATGTACTAGTCAACTGACCCTTCGGCGCTACGTTTACGCACGGCGACTCAAGACGTCTGCCCGGTGCATAAGAATTGATACCGTAAGGTGGCGCAACGTTTACTGCGTGCATTTGTGCACGTGTACATTTATTATCAGAAACAGTTAAGCGTTCTACACACTTTCTTAGTGATTTCATTTCGTTCTGGAGCGACTTTAGAGCCTGACTCTCTTCTGTTACTACTGAAGTAGCCTGAACCTTCCCAGTAGGAATACTTTTCGACAATTTAGAAGAATTAAGATTTAGACTATCTATCTGAGTAGTCATATTTAAATCTGTTAGTCTTGATTGAGCACGTCGTTGCTGTCTCAATACAGACCTATCACTTAGAATAGCAAGAGTGAAAGCTTCTTCTAATGATTTAGGCCTATTGGTTTCTACGTACCACATAGTTGTAAAATTGTCCGATTTAATACATGTGAACCGAGGTGAAGTTACTATAATAGATTACAAACTGTCTATATAATGATAAATGTTAAAATATAAAAACCCAAAGACATATAGAGGATGTGTGAAATTGGTAAACTATTATTCATTGAGTATAGAATTTGTATAATTGAATAGTCTTTAGAGGGAGTGTCACTTCCGAGTTTGACTAAGAATAGTCTTTGGAAGAGTCACCTCACATGCCCCCTCCCCCCCACATGGTATTGTTATGATCATTGACCACTGCATTGTATTCTAATTGGAGGATTCAGTCATGTGACCACTGCATTGTACTGTGATTGATGAATGGAATCATGTGACCACGGCCATCTTGGATTCTGATAGACCTATATAAGCAATAAATTGAAGAGTGTCACTCTCTTACTTTTCACTCTTACCCTGTTTTCCTTCATTACCTGTAGTGCTTTCACTTGACCTATTTACACCACCCACACCACCAGCCGGCACGTTTACACATTCCCTTTGTTTCAGTCTAATTATAGGACACAAAAACATGCGATTTTAAATAAATAAAAAATCATAACTTTCTTAATACTAGACCAATATGCATGATCTTTGTGTTATTTAAAAGCACTTGTTTGGCTCTTTATAATGGTATGAGTGTAGTGGTCTGCACTGACCTCTCAGGCAAGTAACCACATAGACAGGTAGGCGTGGGGAGTGTGTTGATATCAGGGAGCCTAGGTGGTGTAATGGTTAGCACACTGGCCCGGAATGCAAAGAGATGTGGGTTCGAGTCCCGCTCTAGGCACAGTATTTCCCATTTTCATCACCCCCATGACACTGGTTGCCGTGATCAGGATCCTGTACAAGCTTTGCGCTGTATGGTTGTTGAACCTACCCTGTGTATGTATGTGTTAGTGCATTGCCTGTATGTATGTAATTGTAAGCATTACAAGACTTACAATTCCAGGGGACGAGTGTAGTGGTCTGCACTGACCTCTCAGGCAAGTAACCACATAGACAGGTAGGCGTGGGGAGTGTATTGATATCAGGGAGCCTAGGTGGTGTAATGGTTAGCACACTGGCCCGGAATGCAAAGAGATGTGGGTTCTAGTCCCGCTCTAGGCGCAGTATTTCCCATTTTCATAACCCCCACGACAGTATGAGTATCATTTCTATATGGTAAATTAAAAAAAAATTCCAACATACCTAGTAACATGTGTATTTGATACCGCGGCGTGTAAACAAGTTGCAAAACATGTTCACGATATCCGAATGCACTGCACTAGTTCAGTGGAAACTTCCTTATTTAGGAGCAGTGAATGCTTACAGTAGATTCTGTAATTTTAGGAAGCCTATATTCATTTTTTATAAAACTACCATAAGCCGTGGTCACACGGGCAAAAAATAAAGCGATTTAGACAAGGCGAATACTAGGAGTCGAATTAGCGGCCCGTTCACACGGGCAGTACCTGGGCCGGAAGTCGATATATAATATGCACTTTTGATCGACCGGAAAGTAAACACATTAAGGTATCGACTGCGCATGCATGTGAGGTGCTTAATCCGCCTCAGAGCGTCCACACGGGAAAAATAAATCGACTCAGAGAAATCTACTCGCGTAATGCATCTCCACAAGTGTTTTCCAGTATCAGGATCACAGGAATCGATTCAGCCCTAATTCGACTCAGACGCCCGTTCACACGCGAAATGTAACCCGAACTATACAAGTCGATTTCTACGAATCGATTTACAGCGCCCGTGTGACCACGGCTTTAGTGAGTGCGGCTGAGCCGAGATAAATGAGACTGTCACGACGGTGCACATATCAAATGCGAGCAATGACAACCACACAGGGAAAAACGTATTGCGATACTTCGTAGAATTCTAATATTACTGAATATTCACTGCTACTGTTGACAGTCAATTATGAACATATAATACTTAAGAGCGATAACAAGCTGCAAACATTTGCAAAGAAGTTCAAATAAGAGTCCTGACGGAGGAGCACGGAGCAGAAACCGGTTGAACGTGTCGATCAAAAATTAACTGGTTGGTCTGCGTGGGCGAGGTGAAGTGAGAGAGGGCAGGGAGAATTGGGTCACGTGGAAAACTCGAACTAGGTCACGAGAAAGTAATTAGGTCACGTTAGCCTCGCTCGCAAATTACCAATGTTGCCTCACAAACATATGCAATTTAGCATTGACAGAGGTGTTGGAAAGTCTTTAAATTTATCCTGAATGTAAAGGTAGAGAAAATACAACAACCTTATTTGTTTCTAGGATAATTTAATATAAAACAAAGAAATGCATGAGACTTTAAGAATTGCGACGCCGACATCTGTTATAGTTGTCGGCGTCGATCATTGGATGTTGGCGTCGATCGGTATAATTATAGTTTAGCATTGACAGAGATGTTGGAAAGTCCTTAAATTTATACTGAATGTAAAGGTCGAGAAAATACAACAACCTTATTTTGTTTCTAGGATAATTTAATATGAAACAAAGAAATGCACTACACTTTTAATAATTGCGACACCGACATCTTCACTTGACCACCGATTGGCCCGTTTTCATGAGGCCGACTCACAACATACATATACATATATATATGTATAATTAATATCTACATACATACATAATTATATGCATATATACATATATATATATATATATGTATATATATATATATATATATATATATATATATACATACATGGGCTAATCTAACAATGACATGCATACGGTAGCACTGTATGATTAACTTAATTAACTGCCCAGCTTAAAGATATAAAAAACGACTGCCGGTACCTTGTGAATTGTGAGGACAGTTCATGCATATGGCAACACTATAAAGTATAATCCTGTCGGGCTTACGCCTGGCCATTCGAGGCGCATGCGTGCTACAACTTACAAGGGTTATATTTAGAACGATTAGCGTTAGGCACCATATGGCAGACGAACCCTGGCCACATTGTAGTAACTATTCACCCTCTTCACGCACGACATAATTCGTCATCAGAACGAGGCTGAGTAAGCGTCGGTATTGGAAATGGCCATAAGACACTACTGTGTGCCGATGTATATGAACTACTACATAAATTAAAGGAGTAACATTTGAAGATATTCACTTTTGAAACCATCATATTCATTTTTGCATACCTTTTTTCTATTTATTGGTCAATTTTCATGAAGATTGAGTGATGATCAGATGCATTTCAGTAGGCAATGCCAACAAAGTCACTCACCTTGGCTGCCAATCTTTCCTTAAATTCAAAATTGCATAACTTTCTTAATATAGATATATTTAAAAAATATATTTTAACCCTTTTAAAGCTTTTATTAATTTGTAATTACTAAGACTAGTTGTTCAACTGTGTTGCACAGATAACTATGCAGACAGTGCTGCATTATGTTATACCACCATAACTACGCAGACTTGAAGTTGACAGTCACATTGTAGTTAAAGAATGGGAAAATTCACCATGCAAGGGTCACCCAATCTTCGTGAAAATTGGCCAATAGATAGAAAACAGCTATGCAAAGATGAATATGTTACTCTAAAAAATGAATCCCCTCAAATTTGAGTGATTTCGAGAGGTTTTGTTTGACAAAAAAGTATTCACATCACTTTACATACAGCGGCGCCTCGCCGACGCGTAAGGGCCCTCGGTCTGGTTTCAACATGGCCGCCGCATGAATAGGGTGAATTCGACGGAAGTTTACTCCAAAAATACGTTTAGTGTTTGTTGGGTTGGTTGTTGGAGCTTTACGACCTGACAACATCTAAGGTCAAATAAGGACGGGTACCGACTTCTGACAGCATGCACTCGTGGCGACTTTATAGCACTGCCCCGCTGGGAGACCAAACCGTTGGCACCATGCCCCCTAGTAATACCGAGAGTCAGGCTAGATAGCGACAAGTCCCTATTTTGTAAGGCATTGGTTTGACTCGGCCGGGATTTGAACTCCTGACCTACTGCACGGGAAGCATAGTTGATTTAATTTAGTATAAATGGATTAATGCATATAAATAGATATATGTTTGTAATTCGTTTAATTTATTTAAATGTCTATGTTGGTTTAATTGATTTAAATACATATATGTTTCTTTAATTAGTTTAATTTATATAAATATATATGTTGGTTTCAGTTGATTGAGTGGAAATTTTCGTCGGTAAGTGAGTCAGGATAATGAGCAAGGCGAGCAGTGGCACCACCGTTGGATCAGAGGCGAGTCGGTTGGAGCAGTAGTCGGACCAGCCCGAGGCTCCACTACCCGATTACTGGTGGGTGGGTGTGAGGAGCGAGTATGGAATTCCGGGTTATTATACTTGCATAATTCCCATACAGCATATATGTATATGCTGTTTTTAATAGGTTTAATTTATATAAATATATATTTTGTTTTGTTTAATTTATATATATGTTCTTATTAATTGGTTTAATTAATATAAAGTATATATACTTGTTTTTAATTGTTATAATCTTTATATATGCTGTATAAGAAACTTATTTATTTTGGCCACATCATTCGTCAGAGTTCAATATACCGTACATTGTTGGAAGGGAAGGTGAATGGCAGCAGAGGGAGAGGGAGACCAAGAACATCATGGTTTACAAATATTTCACAGTGGACACGCTTTAATTATTCACAGTCTATCAGAACAGCACACCATCGGGACAAGTGGAGAACCATTGCATCCAACCCTTGACTAGAGGACGGAACTATTGATTGATTGATAAGAATTATACGAGTATAATAACCCGGAATTCTATACTATCCTAACACCCACCCACAAGTAATCGGGTGATTGAGCATCGGACTACTCATCTACTGATCAGGCTTCAATTCCGAAGGTGGCGCCACCGGTCGCCTGCTCACTATCCTACTCACTTATATAGATATATATATATATATATATATATATATATATTTACATAATATATATATATATATATATACGTTGTTCTTAATTGGAGCGGTTGTGATTATGATTCGTTGATAACACTGTTCCATCCACTGCTGGGGCTGAACCCCCCCCCCCCCCCACGGCCCCCCTCCACCCCACCCATGCTCACCTCCTTACCTGCCGACCCTGCCTTCCCATCTGCCACTTCCCTACCTGAGCAGCGTCGATTCACCTGTCATCAGAGGTGTCAACAGGTGGACAGAAAACCACTGGGTCAGGCTAATCCCTTTACACACACCTAAATAGGACCCTCACTACTTTGGTGGGGGGCAATTATCCACAAGTCCACCAATATTTCATATCACCCCACTCCCCTCTAAAGAAAAAAGAAATATAACCATTCTTAGCTTTCTACTGCACACATGTATGTAATGTCACACATCAAATTAAAGCTCTCGACGAGCCTGATCCAGTTGTACTAATTTGAAGTAGATGCAATCAAGTTTACTGTAATTAAAAAATTCCTCTAAAAAAAAAATCATCAGATCTAGGCCTACATCTAGTCTCATGTGTCCACAAAACACACAATGCCACATCCTGTTGAACACACCTCGGCCAGAAATGATTACCTCCCTTGGCCGAAAATTACCTGAGCCTTATCTCCTGAAAATTACCTGAGCCTTATCTCCAGACCTCGCAGAGGCCTCGACTCATCTATAACTAGTCACTGGTTAAAGTTGCATAGTCCGATGGTTTTGAGTTTGTTGTCACTTTTCTGAGATAATTATATTAAACTGATTGTTATAATCTACCACACTTTAGTTTGAAGTAACTTTTATGTTAAATGGCTAACCCTTGAGATAGTTGAAGTATATACATGTAAAACTATTGTTGGCAAGCGTGCCAAAACTCTGATACCATAGGTTTCTACAGTAACAGGTTCGATTAAATTGACTTAGTATTCCCTTCTATGTGGCAAAAAAAATGCTTAATAAGGGCATTAGTATCTAAGTTAAATATGTAGAATCAAATCTAAATAATTGTTTTTGTTTTGAAATTGTTATGCTTCGTCGGACTATGCAGCTTTAACACTGCTTGGGAGCGGGACGTAGCTCAGGTGGTAGCGCGTCCACCTGTGAAGGTGTCCGTGATCCTATCGATCCTGCTCAGTGGACTCATTTATAGTTTGGGCTATTTTCTGTTCCAACCAGTGGTCCACAAAGGCTGTGGTATGTGCTGTCCTGTCTGTGGGAAAGTGCATATAAAAACCCCTTGCAGCTTATCGGAAAAAGTAGCCTATTTGGTGGCAGCAGGTTTCCTCCAAAGAAATATGTCAGAATGACCATATGTTTAATGTCCAATAGCCGATGATAAAAATTAATGTGCTCTAGAGGCGTCATTAAATAAAACAAGCTTTACTTTGGCAACATTTAAGGTCATATCAGGACGGGTACCGACTTATGACAGTACACACTCATGGTGATTTTATAATGCTGCCCCACTGGGAAATCAGGCCACCTGCACCATGACACAATATCCCACTCAGTCTCATTATACTGACACTGAGCAAACCAGTCCTTGCCTTATCCTATTAATACCGAACGCCATGCTAGGAAGCAACAAATATAAATTTCGTAAGTCATTGGTTTGACTTGACCGGGAATTGAACTGCCGACCTTCCGCACGGGAAGCCTGCGCTCTACCGATTCGGTTACCTCGTCCGGTGCGGCAGACTAGAAAGCCAGTCCCAAAGCCGATGTATTGCATCACGCTCCAATTAGCCACTTAGTTGATGGTCGAGGCAGCACAGTTCAGACCCAGTGAGCGCTTATCTAAAGGTCATCGCTGCACGCCCGTCAACCTGGCCTCGACATCGCTGACTTGTATCAAAGACCCTATAATACTAAGACGGCTCACTCAGCCTGTTCTGTGTAATCAAAATGATCAAACCCACCACTTGGTTAAACAGTTGCTATATTATATATATATATATAAATGTATATATGAATGTGAAAGATGTGTGATGATGGCGATGCTGATGATGATGTTGATGATAATGTGTATTTGTTCATAACAATTTCATATTGATGTGTATATTCAAACCTACCTATTTCATGTATAATATAATTGTATGTGTTTACACGTGAAACACCAAACCCACCACAAGGTGGCACTGCGAAATTTACATTACCATGGGAGAGATAGGGAGTGAGCCGTCTTGGTATAATAGGGGCTTTGCTTGTATTAAAGCTGATCCGATGAAAACATCAAATTTTCAATGCCAAACCAATTATCTAGATTTAATTCTACATATCTAACTTAGATACTGGTGCGCTTATTAAACACTTGTCACCACATAGAAGGAAATACTGAGGCAATTTAATAGAACATATTACTGCAGAAGACTATGGCATCAGAATTTTGGCATGCCTGCCAACATTAATTTGCCATGGTTACACTTAAAATATCTCAAAAGTTAACCATTTAAAATAAAAATTACTTCAAGCTAAAGTAAGGTAGATTGTAACGATCAGCCTAATATATTTATCTCAGAAAATGTCAGAATCTCAAAACCATCGGACTATGCAACTTTAAGTGCTTCGAACAGAGGGGATGGCCGAATGAGTTGAGCGTCCGTCTCCAGTTTTATAGTAGATCGTGGGATTCGAACACATGGGTTCTAAACCCTAGTTGAGTCAAACCAATGGCTTAAAAATTGATAATTGTCGCTTCCTAGTCAGGTGCTTGGCATTAATAGGATATGGCAAGGACTGGTTGGCTCAGTCTGAGGATAATGTGACTGAGTAGGATATCAGGTCATGGTGTCGGCGGCTTGTTCTCCGAGTGGGGCAGCACTATAAAGTCATCAACAACCAATCAGCCAACCATTAAGTGCTTATTTTCAGATATAAGGCTTGAGCCTCTGGGCATGTGTGGAAAGTGATGGGATCGAGTCCTGGCCGAGTTGTAGCTGAGGTCGATGCTTTAAACCCTACATTAAAAGTTTGTTTTATTCAAAAATGCCTCTAGAGCAAATTGATTTTTATCATCGGCTATTGGACATCAAACATATGGTCATTCTGACATATTTCTTTGGAGGAAACCCGCTGCCGCCATATAGGCTGCTCTTTCCGATAAGCAGCAAAGGCATTTTCCCACAGATAGGACAACACATACCACAGCCTTTGACGAATCAGTCACATTAAAATTTAATATTTTAAAGTGAATGTCAATAAGTGATCTTAGACTGTTCAATCCAATTTCAGTTTTATCGGAGAGGGAAATTCACCAGGTTTGCAATGCACACACCTTAGTTAATGATTATTCGCACCTAAACAACTGACTAACATTGTCAAAATTTACACCGCACCTTTGGCATAAAGGGCACATTTGCATCCTATATGATGGGAAAACCCATGAAAATAATAAACTATCACTCTTTCATATACAATTGAGACCACATTGTGCAATACCAAAATATTTATGTGACAAATAATAATTATATGCCTTATGAAAATATTAGCTCATTACAATGTGTATATTTAGCTTATTTTATTTGTCACATCTCTCTCAGTGTAATTACTTTCTCATAAATCTCTAGGTGTAGTTATTACAATTCTCGTAGACCTTTCAGCATATTAAATTCCAGGGATGAAAGATCTCCGCGAATTAGCGGATTTCCGCGATTTCGCGGATTTCCGCGCTTGTTTTTATATTGACCGATTAACGTGAAACAAAATGCCAAGGAATTAGGGTATATGTGACAACAGGCGGTTAGTTTGAATCTCATTCATATATGACCTTAGATGCTTCTAGAACATTAAACCCAAACAAGAAATAATTACATATTGTTTGGGGTAAATATGTTTATTCCACTGAATAAGTCTTTTGTCAATGCTGAAGCACTGGCCTTCCAGCCATTTTTCAATTCAGGGTTATTTACACAAAAGGTATATAGATTAAGGTGTACATTAACTGTTGAATACACAATTTGCAGCATGTAACATAATGAAATTCTGTAACCCAAAAGTTCCATAGCAATATGGTAACAGTAGTGTCATATAATTAGATCAATATTAGTCAGATCAATGTGAGTATTTACATAGTATTTAGAATGTAAGCAGAAGTTATCTTCTGTATTCAGTTGGTAAAGTTGTAGTAAGTTTTAATGTTCAGTTGCAGTTAGGCAAGCAGTATATAAATGTCAGTTTGGTAGAAATATTCTAGTGTAACTCTAGTGTAGTTAGTTATGTGAGTTTATGAATTATGTTGTATGGGCGATAATATAATCACAACAAGGATATTTGGAACCTGACTTACGTCAATTTTCCGCGACTCACTGACAATGCTAATCTTATGGGGAAAAATATGCGTTTATCCGAGTATTAAAGTGTGGAAGGGATTTATTATTATTCTTTTTGCTACTGCTATTCTATGTATCATTTGGTGCGGAGTACCCCCCCTCCCAGATGACCACTGGCGCCACCACCGCCAGCTTTCGCGAATGAGGTTTTTAGGGTATGCAGGTACCGGGGAGCGCCGGACGTGGCGCCCCCAGTCATGAACATGAAGGCGGCACTACAGTATATAGTGTAGTTATAATAATAATACACATGATAATAATAATAAAGACTTAATTCCCTTCCGCGCCTTTACACTCGCATAATGCGTTATACATCACATATATATTGTTCTTTATAATGATCTATTTTGGTTATTTTCTGTTGCTACGCTACCCAGAAGGGTCTCGTCTGCTTAAACCACTCTATTAGGAGTTCAACCACTTCAACTAATTTACTTTGAAACCAACGCTTCAACCGGCGCTATCTGGACTAACCCGCTATCTTCACAACCCCCCCCCCCCTCCCCCAACTCTACCCTATCTCCCCAACTCCACTCCCCCACTGAGTGGTTAGAACAAAGGTACGCAATGATGTTGGGGAGGGGGGGGGGCACCTCTCGAACATGCACTCCTCCTACAGCTTACATATATATGTCTATTCATTGGGGGCTTTACATCCCAATAACACCTTGGTTCATATCAGGATTTATACCGACTTGTGGAAGTGCGGGGTGCGGGATGTAGCTCAGGCAGTAGAGTGTCCACCTGTGAAGGTGTGGGTCATCTGATCGATCCTGCTCAGTGGGCCCATAAATTTGCAGTTTGCACTATTTTATGTTCCAAGCAGTGGTCCAAACTGGTTCATCAAAGCTTGTGGCATGTACTGTCCCATCTATGGAAAAGTGCATATAAAAGACCCCTTGCTACTTGCTGGAAAGAGTAGCCTGCCTATGTCGCAGCAGCAGGTTTCCTCCAAAGAAATATATCAGAATGACCATATGTTTGACGCCCAATAGCCAATGATAAAAATCAATGTGCTCTAGAGGTGTCATAAAATAAAACAAGTTTTTTTTTGCGGCAGTGCGCGCACGCACTCATACCGACTTTATAATACTGCCCTACTGGGATACCATAACTAGATATGCGACTCAGTCACATTATTATCCCGACATTGAACCAACCAGTCCTTGCTCTAGCCCAGTGATGCTAAGAGCCAGACTAGGTAGGGACAAGTGCCAATCATCTGAATCAGTGGGTAAACTTGGTCAGGGATCAATCCAACGACCTTCCGCACTGGAATCCGGTGCTCTGAGCAATCAGCTATCTCGCCCTATCTTTTCTCCTATAGACAGGACACGGTAGCCGAATCAGTAATGGGGCTGTCACACTACGACATAACGACGTCAACGTAGGGAGAACGTGAAGAACGTTGAACTTCTCGGCGTAGTATGCAAATTTGGGCACAAGTTGAACGTGGATGCAGCGTAGTGGACGAGAGAGTAACGTCGGTAAAGCGTAGTGATACCGTCATTCAACGAGAGAGGTCAACGTAATGACGCTGCCGGAACGTTATGAACGTTATTCCATCGCCAGAAGAACGTTACATGACGTTAGCTAGGAGTGAGACGTTGAACGTACGTTGAATGCACGTTCTCCTGACGTTCTCCTGACGTTCTCCTGACGTTCTCCTGACTTTCCCATTACGCCGCATGGACGTTTCCACTGGCTTTAATGTGGGTCAACGAGTGGAACGTAGTGAGGAACGTTTACCTAACGTCCGTTTAACGTCATTGACGTTCGCTGAACGTGAACAGAACGTACGGCGAACGTAAACCCTTACGTTCATGCTACGTCGAAATTTTTGAACATGTCCAAAACCTCGACGTAACTCGACGTAACACGACGTAGCTCGACATCAGTCTAACGTCATTATGACGTCATCATAACGTAATCCAACGTACATCAACGTAATGACGAAATATCACCACGTTAGGGTCACGTTCGCTCAATACGTCGTAGTGTGACAGGGGTATTAGAACACTGGCTGGGTTCCTTTTGAATAATATTGAGAGTTCAAATCCATGGCAAGACAAACTAGTTAGTGACTTACAAAATTGATACTTATTGCTATCTAACTTGGCACTCGGCATTAATACAAATTATGGGCAACCCTTTGTTATCTCGGTATCAGGATAGTATGACTGAGTGCGATATCAGGTTGTGGTACTCGAAGCCTGGTCCTCCAGTCGATCAGCACTATAAAGTCACCACGAGCACTCTTCCTTAGTGCTTGTGGGGAAAGGTTTATGAGGTTTAAGTATCCCCTCCTGATATGACCTTAGATGTTGCCTGGATCTGAAACCCCAGCACACCAACCGTCTCAATGGGCGGGTTGTGAGCAGACATTGGTGAGGTCTTAGCAACCCGTTCTTTGACTTTAGATGTTGCCAGGATGTAAAACCCCAACAAACTTCTGCCGTAGTGCTTGTGAGCAGAGATTTGTGAGGTCTAAGAAACCCATCCTGATGTGACCTTAGTTGGATTTAAAACCCCACACAAACAAACTTCTTTCATGGTGCTTGTGAGCAGAGATTTATGAGGTCTGAGCAATCCGTCCTGAAATGACCTTAAATGTTGCGAGGATGTAAAACCCCAAACAATCAAGTTATCTCATAGGGCTTGTGAGCAGAGTCTGAGCAACCTGTCCTGATATGTGCTTTGATGTTGGCAGGATGTTAAACCCCATCAAACCAAACTTCTCCCATAGTGCTTGTGAGCAGACCTTCATGAAGTCTGAGCAACCTGTCCTGATATGACCTCACATGTCGCCAGGCTGTAAAACCCCAAACAAACAAACTTCTCCCATAGTGCCTGTGAGCAGAGCCTCATGAAGTTGGAGCAACCCATCGTGACATGAACTTAGTTGTCGTCAGGATGTAAAACCCCAAACTTCTCCCATAATGTTTGTGAGCAGAGCTTCATGAAGTCTGAGCAACCCGTCCTGATATGACCTCAGATGTCGCTAGGATGTGAAACCCCAACAAACTTCTCCCACAGTACTTGTGAGCAGCTCTAGCTTCATGAAGTCTGAGCAACCCGTCCTGATATGACCTTAGTTGTTGCCAGGATGTAAAACCCCAAACTTCTTCCATAGTGCTTGTGAGCAGAGCTTCATGAAGTCTCAGCAACCCGTCCTGATATGACCTTAGTTGTTGCTAGGATGTAAAACCCCAAACTTCTCCCATAGTGCTTGTGAGCAGAGCTTCATGTAGTCTGAGCAACCCGTCCTGATATGACCTTAGTTGTCGCCAGGATGTAAAACCCCATCAAACTTCTCCCACAGTACTTGTGAGCAGCTCTAGCTTCATGAAGTCTGAGCAACCCGTCCTGATATGACCTTAGTTGTCGCCAGGATGTACAACCCCAAACTTCTCTCATAGTGCTTGTGAGCAGAGCTTCATGTAGTCTGAGCAACCCGTCCTGATATTACCTTAGTTGTCGCCAGGATGTAAAACCCCATCAAACTTCTCCCACAGTACTTGTGAGCAGCTTTAGCTTCATGAAGTCTGAGCAACCCGTCCTGATATGACCTTAGTTGTCGCCAGGATGTACAACCCCAAACTTCTCTCATAGTGCTTGTGAGCAGAGGGTTGTGAGGTCTGAGCAAACATCGCCATGCGTCATAATGTTCTGAACACAAACGAGCTGGGCCATTTAAGCGATGACTAATCGGGTTCGTAGGGTCTTCCTTTTTGATGGAGAGTGGTCGCTGGAGTGTCGTAAAATAACTACAACACAGAAGTGCTTTTTAAGGACTTTCTTGAGTTTCCATCTTAAGCGAGTACCGGACGCGGTGGCCGAATCGGTAGAGCGCAGGCTTGCCGTGCGGAAGGTCTGGAGTTGGAATCCCAGCAGAGTCAAACCAATGACTTATAAAATGTATACTTGTCACTACCTAGCCTGGCACGCTCGGCATTAATAGGATAAGATAATGACTGGTTAGCACAGTATCATGATAATGTGACTATGTGGGATATCGGGTCATGGTGCTGGAAGTCTGGTATCCCAGTGGGTCGGCACTATAAAGTCGCCATCTGTGCACACTGTCCCAAGTCGGTGCCTGTCTTGTCTTGATATCACCTTAGATGTTGCGAGGATGTAAAACAACAACAATGTTCAGTGCTAGTGCTTTCCAGCAAAGATTTGGTTTGTTTAAGTTTTACATCCTGGCAACATCTAAGGTCATGTCAGGATGGGTACTGAAGTGTGACAGTGTGCACTCATGGTGACTTTATAGTGCTGCCCCACTGGGTGATCAGGCTGCAAGCACCAATACCTGATATCCCACTCAGTCACATTATCCTGACACTGAGCCAATCAGTCCTTGTCATATCCTATTAATGACGAGTGCCTGGCTAGGAAGCGACAAGTATCAATTTTCTAAGTCATATATATCGACACCGGCTAAAGCCCCTGTCACAATACCACTTGCTACCACCTTGGACCGAAGAACCTACAGTCAGCGGCGATCTCCTTGTGACTAAAGCAAGCGTCGTCAACCTCCTTGCGACCATTTTAGTCACAACTGGTCGCAAGCAGGAGTGTGACTGGGGTATAAGATTGTTCTGGGTAATGCTGAGGCACCGTGTTGCTTTTCAAGTAGGCCTATGTATATTTATGGTCTATTCATATGATCGAGCCTATAACTCTGGCTGGCCCTTAAAGTTGTATAGCCTGATGATTTTGAGTTTCTGTCATTTTTCTGAGGTAAATGTACTAAATTGATTGTCATAATCTACCTTTCTTTAATTTGAAGTAACTTTCAGTTTGAATGGCTAACCTTTGAGATATTTGAAGTACAAACATGTCAAATTAATTTTGGCAAGCACACCAAAACTATGATGCCATAGGCTTCAGCAGTGACCGGTTTGATTACATCGCCTCAGTATCCCTTTCTATGTGGCACCAAATGCTTAATAAGTGCATCATTATCTAATTTAGATATGTAGAATCAGATCTAGATAATTGGTTTGGTTTTGAAAAGCTGATGCTTCATCGAACTATGCAACTTTAAGACCTAAATCGCTGGCGAAATGGGCCGTTAGTAGGTGGGTGAGGGGCCGCCTGGTGAAAAGGAGGGGAATTAGGGGAGCTGCTTGGTAGCAGTCCTCCCGGTATCCAGGCCGCACTCCAACCTTCTGTAACCCATGGAAGCAAAGAGCATATCAAAGGAGGTTTACAGGAGCAGTATCAGAATAAGAACAATAAAAGACAGGAGCATTACATACATAATAATATTTGCATAATTACTTTGTACCTCACATAAAAATGGACTATTCATATGCACTCATGCTGAAGTGTTCCTGAAGTACTAGCTCTGAGAATGCTAAATGAATTGTCAGATTTATTTAACCATTCAGACATACGTTTGATTTACGTTCTGACTTTAAGCATGTAACATCAAAACTATATATACATAAACATATATATATACACACCTCAATTTGAAACTGCAGTCCGATGAAAGCACACAATTCACGACAAGGGACTACATAGTATGGGAATTTGATTTATTTTAAGTTCAATCAAGAGAATCAGGTCATAAGTATCAGTGTCAAGGTAGTAAGTTCGAATCTCCCCACGACCCGGCACTCAACCCTTGCGATGTAACTGACTTATATGTGGGGTCGGTTGGGCTGGTGAGAAAAGGCAAGGTGTTGTCGGTCCGGCGTCTGGTGAAGGAGTGCCATTGGTTTCAATATTATTAAGACATGCGTAATTATCAAACCTAAGACAGATGTATATGGTGAGAAAGAACTACCCACTGATTTGTTATTGGGGGAGGACTTAGCGGAGAAGAATAAGAAAATGATTAAAAATGCAAGGGCCTCAGACACCATAATGAATACTTCACTAGCACCAAGAAAGGGTCTAATGACTATTATCAGAGGTTGTACAACTCATCCGTACAACCTATTGCAGGTATTGGAGGTATTGCAGGTATAGCAATACCTCAGGGAGTTTGACGCCCCTGCCTTGCAGAGTTGTAAACCACTGCCTTGTGGTACAGGTTCTTGACAGAACCGAAGGCTAAGGGAGCAAACCCTAAACAGAAAACCATGTCACTGTGGCAGCATTAAGGGCGGTTGATGTATGGAACTCCCAACATCTCCCGACCAGCCACTGCAGGGACAAATAGTTTTGCGCCTGTCTTGACATGTTCTTGCCGGTGTGAAACCTCTATTTGCTCCCCGAGAGAGTGCCGCTGGTAACTTGCAAAAGCCAGTAGCACTTCAACACTTTTGCAGGCAGCTTTCATGAAATGTACTATATGGAGCCGAAGCCTGGAGAGTGTACAGTGTACAGACGACAGGTGATAAAGCTGCATGCCTTCATGATGCGACGTCTGCGTTTAATCATCAGGCTAACCTGCAGTCAAGTAATGAAAGCAGTCTTTGTCGCATCGCGACCGACAGCATGATGATGATGACAACTCATCAGTCAGAGCGAGGGGTCAGTGGAACCTAAGGGCTAGATTTGGGACAGGCAGAGGTATGCCCTATAATTGGAATGCAAGGTAGGGCATGCAGCCACGGTTCAACAGGCTGTCAGGTGGCTTAGGCAACACTCAATTGCCACTCATGTGCGCATGAGAACCCATATACCAGGTGTTCTGAATGTGTCAGCAGATCTAAGATCAAGATGTCTTAGACAACAAGTCGAATGGTCTGTATCTTCAGATATATTTGAAGATGTGTGTCAGAATGTTGGTACACCGGATATTTATTTGTTTGCATCTAGGTTAAATCATTATCTTGATACCTATGTGAGTTGGGAACTGGATCCAGGCAATTGGAGAATGGATGCTTTATCATACCCATGGACTGATCATCATTTTTATTGTTTTCCGCCCTTCAGACTTCCTCCAAGGATAATCCGGAAAATCCAGCAGGAGAATGCCAGAGCGATTGTAATTGCTCCGTTTTTGACCTGCCAACCCTGGTACATCAATATCCGACAGAAGTCGGATAATCCGACTGTGTACAAACACTTCATTTATCTAAATAATATTGCAGAAACTCAAAACCATCGGGTGGTGGAGCATTAATCACAAGGTTTAAACAGAATTAAACTTTATTGTTCCTTTCTTTAACATGGAACAACATTTGATAGTACATTATTTTTCACGTGTTTTTTTGTTCTTCAATTGTCGTAAAATAATCATTCCATATAAAGGTTCATATCTGCCTGGTTCTCTGCAGTATTGTAGAGAATAACATATAGAATTGGGATCAAGAGAAACCTGAAGCTGAGAGACATTAAGACCGACTCATAGACATCACTCTCACAGCAGAGAACTAAATGGAGAGCGGCAGTCAAGTAATGAAAGCAGTCTTTGTCGCATCGCGACCGAGAGCATGATGATGATGATGAGAATTCGGCATAGCTATAATGTTGTTTTTATTATTATTAAGAGGGTGGTTTTCATCGTAGGCCTACAACTTGAGACTAAGACTCTAATCGTAATGGCAAATTTGGAACTTTTGCATGCGAATAAAATAAAAACTACCCATGGTTAGATCTGTCTAGTTTCCTAAATAAATTCTTATAGGAAGGCAGTTCAATTTTTTTTTAAGAATTAAAATAAAATGGTACATTTTCTAATTACCATACCAGTAGTTAGTTACCTTGGCGACGTTGTGAAATAAGGCTTGACACAATTACAGGGTCCGTATACATGTGAAGATATGGAATTCAAGGCTTTTCAAGGCTGTTTTTGATAGGAATTCAAGACTATTTTCATTTGGATTTAGTCCGAAATTGCCATTCCAAATGGCGATTTCAGACTAATTTAGATCCGTGGGGACAGTTTTATAGAATTCAAGGCTTTTCAAGATTAATCACCCAAAATAGGTTAAATTCAAAATGGGGAAAATGAAGTCGAAAGACTTTTCATGACGTTCCACACCCCGTACGGACCCTGGGGTTACATCAAAGTGCTAAATATAGACCTTCGAGTCTGGTAGTCCGACTGACTGCCACCTTAAATATTCAAGGTCACAGGGGTCAACCACTACAAACATCTCGCAGGTATGTCACGGTGCTAAATATAGCTTTTCAGTGTCTGATTCTGGCTCACTGGCCTTTTGAATATTCATGATTTCACCTGATTCCAATCACGATGAGGCCGATAACCTGATCACAGATCTGCCTATCCCAAACTTCCTAGTTGTGTACTCCAGTAAAAAGAAAAGTGTACTTTCCTAAAGGATGTGTACAGTAAAACCTCTGGAACCGACCCTCCACAGATCGACAACTCACCTATATCAATCGCTTTATTTGGGTTTCAAACGATTGCCCATACAATACCATTGTAACGATAAACAAAAAGCCTCCCTAAACCAATCACCTCCCTAAATGGACCATTTAAATTGGTCGACTTAGAAAGGTTTTTTACTGTACTTTTTATTTTTTGGGGCACACACAATTTTAATTTTACACATTGGCATACTCCGGCTCAAATCTTTGTGCAAAGTACGCAATCGTATGGATAAGCACGTCTTAGCTACCCCAAATTTCCTATTTGGGAACAAAGATTTGTGCACTTTCCAACAATAAAAAAATGGTGTACTTTCCAAATTTATATTGGTATACAATTTTTCAATTTTCGGCTGCTTAAAACTGTATTACACAATACGCAAACATCGTATGGTTAGGCAGGTCTGCTATAATTATAAATATGTGTTGATCCATCAATAGTGTTACGAGGAAGACACCACGAAGCTACAGGCTTCTTTGACTAGCAACCATCCTTAAAGGCTTTGCCAGTACGTCGGCATTCGTCAAGCTTTGCAGAGGCGGGGGATAAAAATGGGCTTAGACACAACGTACGTAACGTATCAAGAATGTATCTCTGACCTATCGCATACGCTCATCGTACCCTTATCAAAGTTACATACGTTACTTCATCGCTAGAAGTACGGCATATACGTTAAGTACGATGGAGATACAGCAGGCATATGTTCGAAGTACGTTAGAAGTGTACGCTATATATCCATTCGCTGCACATGGACTGCACGTACGGCTAACGTGTTCCAACCTATCCCAACCTACCCCTTATGTGTGCATAACAAACACTGACATATGCCAAGCGTACGGGAAACGTATGAGCCATACGGCAACATACGGTGAAAATTTTGGACATGCACAAAATAATTTTGCGGCTCGACCTATGCCGCCGTACCCCAAGCTTATTCGACGTATGCCCAACATATACGTAACCTATGACGATGTATGCCAAAGTGTTGGTCGAAAATCGCATATGTTGGCATACGCTAACGCTATACGTCATAGTGTGACAGCCCCGTTACATTAAGTAAATTTCCAATAAATAGCAGTGATCCATTCTTTTTCCACAAATTTTAGATGCATAGTTTGACGAGGTTATGGGGGGGGGGCATGTCAGTTTGAAAAATAGAAGGAATAAAAAAGGTAAAGCTTGTTTTATTTAATGACCCCTCCAGAGCACATTGACTTTCATATCATTAGCTATTGGACGGCAAAGATGTGTTCATTAAGACATATTTCTTTGGAGGAAACCAGCTGTTGCCACATAGGCTACTCTTTTTGATAAGCATCAAGGGCTCTTTTATATGCACTTTTCCACAGACAGGACAGCACATACCACAACCTTTGATGAACCAGTTGTGGACCCCTGGTTGGAACAGAAAATCGCTCAAACTGCAAATGGGTCCACTTAGCAGGATTGATAGGATGACTGACCGCTTCACAGGTGTACAGACTACCGCCTGAGCTACTAAAATCAATGCGATCTAGAGGCGTCGTTAAAAAAACAACTTTACTTTGGATTAACGAGGGTTGACTGTAGCCAGCATTGATTGGAAGCTTAGACATATTTACAATATTTACTCAGACTTACTCATTCATAACAAATTAAATGCTAAAATGTAGATAGACTCCACCATCCATATATATATGGATATAAAAATATATATATATATATATATAACATACTGATAAATTACTACGCATAATTATTATTTGACTTACAAATCCCACTAGAAGTCCTTTCTGACCGATCACACAATACAGACCTATTATATTTGATTAAGATATTAAAAATGTTAAATATTTCATTGAGCATCTTAGTTCTTATCTAGAAATATACCTTAGTACAAGATAGATATGTTGCTCCTGTGAATATATTTACAATGTACCTTTATTTGCATATAGAAAAATCAGATCTGATAATGTTGATGATTAGCTAATGCAAGCTGCTATGAAATTTGTCTAATGCGGCTTTAATGCTGTGATATTCAGTGTGCTCAAGACAATAAGTGTCTTGGCCGTTGACAATATCAGCATTCTTACAAGCTCTTTTTGTAACAATTTGACGGGCATATACAGCATACATTGGGAGTGGTGGGTATTAGTTCTGTACTGATTTTATGCTGGATTAAATGTTAATAAAATATAAACCACTGCCCTAAATGTTGCTAGGACGTAAAACAACAACCAACCAGCAAATACCTTGATGTGAATCATATGACTCATGTTGCACAGCAGATGAAATACCCCATGTATATTAATAGTATTGATGTCACACAGCATGTCTTCTACATCATGGATACAACATCACTGATGTCAAACAGTATATGAGCTGCATCGTGGAGGCCTAATTTTAAACAGGAACAAGCAAACTATACCTTTTTTTTAACGACATAAGAAAAAGAATTTAAGATAAAAGACCAGGTCAAACATTCAGGTTGGTATATTGTTTTTATTTGAAGAACATCCACCCGAATATTCAGAGAAATGATATAATTGCAAATCAACATATCAAAAGCCAACCCTCCGAATTTTCAAGCTATTGCATTCATTTTTTTCTAAAGAATAAGAAGTGACACCTTTTTTCACGTCGTTTCACATTCGCCTTATAATGTCTTATAACTGTTCTTAACGAAGCAACACACACTCCCTAACGACACCAAATGAACCTGCTTCATACTGCAATCTACACAATTTTGTCCAAATTAAAAGACCTCTTCACTTTGTGACGGGATGGCCGAATGAGTTGAGCGTCGTTCTCCTATTTTGGGAGATTGGGGCATCTGAACCCATGAGTTAATGGGTTCGAACCCTGGTCGAGTCAAACCAATGACTTAAAAATGTATACTTGTCGCTTCCTAGCCTGCCGCTCGGCATTATAAGGATAGGGTATGGACTGGTTGGCTCACTATCATGATAATGTGACTGTGTGGGATATCAGGTCATGGTGCTGGTGGCCTGGTCTCCCAGTGGGGCAGCACTATAAAGTCACCATGATTGCGCAATGTCACAAGTCGGTACCCATCCTCATATGACCTTAGATGTTGCTAGGACATAAAAACAACAAATAAACCAGCCCTTTGTGGCGTCAGGTAATGTCCTCGTCAACCAAAACGAGGTCCTCATTCATGGTGGCGGCGTGGTTCTTTGCGCAATTTCATTCAGATTAAAGTTGCATAATCTGATGCCTTTGAGCTACTCCCAGAACTCTGAGATAAACATTATACTGAATATCACAAATTACTCTTAATTTTAAACTGAAATAGTTTGAGGATAAATTACTAAGCTTGGGTATACAGTAAAATCTCTGTAAATCGACCACCGACCATGAGACCGACTTTAAATGGTCCATTTAGGGAGGTGATCGGTTTAGGGAGTTCTTTTATCATTACAATCGTATTGTATGGGCAATCGTTTAGGACTCAAATAACGCGATCGATATAGGGGAGTGGTCGGTCTGTGGAGGTGGTTGGTTAGCGAGGTGTTACTGTATATAATAGTATAATTATTATTCGGGTATAAACTTTCGACAGCGGGTATTATTTATTCGCTTTCTATCCAATCGCTTTATTTGGGTCCCACACGATCGCCTATACAATACCACTGCAACAATAAAATAAAAAACCTCCCGAAACCGACCACCTCCCTAAACGGACTATTTAAAGTCTGTCCCATTATCGGTCGATTTAACGAGGTTTTCATTGTATAATAATAATAATAATAATAATAATAATCATCATAATAATAAAACCCCTCGCCCCGGTTTTGCCGCGTCGTGTTTTCATCGGTGTCCCTGATGACGTCACGTCCGGCGTTCCTACGCTGGTACCGGCCGGGCCTTGGTGGCTACCTGGTCGAGGCGGCTGTGTTCCCGCTGGTGTCCCTGCAGCACGTGCGTCTCCCCCCGCAGCGCCCCCTGGTGGAGCTGCAGCAGGCGGGAACTCTCTTCCCTACTGGCGTGAACCTGGTGGAGGGTGGGTGGGGCCAAACAGACAGGTGATCAGTGTTCATGTGGGTGTCAGTTGTATCGTGCTGATGGCTGGTGGTTGTCTTGACTCCATTTGGAGAAAGACAACAAGAAGGGTTGAATTCAAGTGAAATTAGGTTTGTTTGTTTAAAAGTGGTATAGTCCGATGGTTTTGAGATTCTGCTATATATATATATATATGTTGTGGGGGTGATGAAAATGGGAAATATTGCGCTTAGAGCGGGACTCGAACCCACATCTCTTTGCATTCCAGGCCAGTGTGCTAACCATTACACCACCTAGGCTCTCTAACTTAGTGTTTAGGTGGCGGAAATATTATGCCTTCAACGGACTATGCAGTTATCTTCAAAAGTGCCCATCACATCACACACACACGGCGCCATTTGGAGTTTGCTTTTTAATTCAGGTTCAATTTTGCTTTTATTTTCATTTATGTTCTATTGGACATGTTACGAGAACATGGATAATTGAATACGCATGAACGACGTCTCGCTCCCTTCGAAACAAAGAAGCATTTTCTATTAATAGACTACTTCGGCCACCGTCTCAACCTGCGCGCCTCCTAGCGTCATAACTTAACTGTAATGGACTAGCCCGCCTTTCAGCTCACTTCGACCGTGGCTGTGTTTCCTTCAACACCTACACTACGGGATCCTTTATTTGCCATCCCACCCACCCAAGCTGTAAGATTTCTAGTGCGTCAAGTTCTGTAAACCTCAAATTATCTCAAAGACTCACTCATCTCTTGAACATTAAGAAACTACGGTAATAAAGTTCAATATATAATATGTCAGTCTTGTGTCGTTCAATTATGAAGAACAGATGAGTGCTCAGTCTTTACAAGTGTGTATTATCTAATCCAGAGGGCGCAAGTTGAAACTTCAATGTTTTTTTAATAACTTTTCTTAATTACCAATCCTAATTAAGACAAATCTTATTTAAATTTGTATGTTTATTCTTGTCTTTAAACAGAAGGACATAGTCTTCAAAGAGTCACCTACATCATGGATAGGGTGGGTTGAATTTCTAATATATAAAAAAAATTGGTTTACAAAACAAATGAAGTAAAGAGGAAAAAACCCTTTAATTTCTTTAATGTATAAAACTCCATACAGTTCTTGGCGTGGAATTGCCTCCAGTGGTACACAATTGCTTCATCAAAGGCTGTGGTATGTGCTGTCATGTCTAATGGAAAGTCTATATAAAATACCCCTTGCTGTTTATTGGAAAGAGTAGCCTATGTGGCGGCAGCAGGTTTCGTCCAAAGAAATATGCAAAAATGACCATATGTTTGATGTCCAATAGCCAATGATAAAAATGTATGTGGCCTATAGGCGTCGTTAAATAAAACAAGATTCACTTTTTTTTTAGTGGAATTGAGTGGAAATCTTCCGGAAGGAGTCTGAAATGAAGTGTGTGTTCTAAAGCTAGGGTGTGCTGGTGGTGCTCACATGTGTGTGTGTGATGAGACCTGTGAAGTTCAAATGGCTGATTTAATTTGTAATCTAATGCTGGGCCTTAACCAAGTGGATGAGCCGATAAAGCAGCGTCTGCCCGGCAGAAAGCAGCTGGCCCACTAGCAGCCCAACCTTCGCTGGACTGGCATGCGCATGCCTGGTCGATTAACCTACTTCCGGTTGTCAGTTGCCAGCCGATTGACTGCATGAAATCGGCCAAAGGATTTTAAACTGACTGAGAATCAACAATCAGCAAGGGTTAAGGGCCTGTATTATGTAACACTCACACTAGACAGAATGAGCGATCCTATATACACATATATATACACGAAATACATATATATAGATGTGGAAAAAAAAAAAAAAAAATGATATATACAATACAGTGAATAAGGTTAAGAACAGATAACGAGTGCTGGGAGGTGGCGCCACCGTCGGAGCCGAGGTTGAGTAGGTTGGAGCAGTAGATAAATGACTAGCCAGAGGCTAGATCACCAGATCACTGGTGGGTAGAGCTGAGGAGCAAGTAGGGAATTCCGGCTTATAATACTCGTATAATCCTTATACAGCATTTATATATATATATAGATATATATACACATATATATGCATATACAGATTGTATATATATATATATAGATAAATAGAATATGGTGCTTTTATTGTTAGCAATTTTCTGGGTTTATTTTCTTTAAAAATGTATCAAAAGGAAACAAAATTTAATTGTTTCTTTTGTGGGTGTGGTGGGTGGGACGGAGAGGGGTTGCAGATGGGGCTGGGGGGTGGTTTGTAGTAGTTGTAAAGCACACTCCAGATAAACCTATCTTGGTCGATGCATAATATTCTAACACAAGTTATATAACATAATAGCGAACCTATACGATTTCAAATTTCATGGGAAACACATTTTGGGTTCTGTGCCCAGGGCTCACTGGAACCGATCGGTAATGATTTTGTTGTTGTTCCGTGATGGTTATTGTTTTACGTCCTAGCAACATCTAAGGTCATATCAGGACGGGTACCGACTTGGAACAGTGCACACTTGTGTCAACTTAATAGTGCTGCCCCACTGGGAAATCGGGCCGCCACACCATGACCCGATATCCCACTCAGTCACATTATCCTGACACCGAGCTAACCAGCCCTTGCCCTATCCTAATAATGCCGAGCACCAGGCTAGGAAGCGACAAGTATCAATTTTTAAGTCATTGGTTTGACTCGACCGGGAATCGAACTCGCAAACTCTCAATCTTTCACACGCGAGGCTTGTGCGCTTCTGATTCGGCCACCGCGCCCAGTTTCCTGAGAACAAGTAAGGTTCTGCAATTATTCCGCACTTATGACTGGATAAGTGAGGAGCTAGCCTTACTGTTCAAATCAGGCTGCCAGCACCATGACCTGATATCCCACTCAGTCAAATTATCCTGACACTGAGCAAACCAGTCCCTGCCCTATCCTAGTAATGCCAAGTGCCAGGCTAGGAAGCAACAAGTATAAATTTTTAAGTTATTGGTTTGACTCAACCAGGGTTCGAACCCACGATCTCATGAGTTCGGATCCCCCGATCTCCCAAAACACTCAACTCATTCGGCCACCCCATCTGGTCATGAACTTATGTTATGGACAGGGTAAATAAACCATCATAAAAAAAAGAATGATCAAACTTTTAAGCCCTAAACACTCATCAAAATTTGACGATACGTCTCAAACATATGTCGTGGGGGTGATGAAAATGAGAAGTATTGCGCCTAGAGCGGGACTCGAACCCACATCTCTTTGGATTCTGGGCCAGTGTGCTAACCATTACACCACCTAGGCTCCCTAATATCAACACACTACCCACGCCTACCTGTCTATGCGGCTCCTTGCCTGAGAGGTCAGTGCAGACCACTACACATAGATACTGGTTCACTTATTAAGCATTTGTTGCTGAATAGAAGGGAATACTAAGTAACTTTAGTAGAACATGTTTTTGATGAAGCCTATGGTCTCAACATTTATACATGCACGCCAAAATTAATTTGTCTAGACTTTTGTGAGTTTTTTTTGGCACGGTACATTAGTTGATTGAGCAGGGGAAATTTCAATCGCGGACAACTGGTCTTCCTCATTCCATTGCTCCTTGCCCTATCCTATTAGGATTCCTAATAATGCAGAGCGCCTGGCTAGGAAGTGACTAGATACAAGATTCACCCGTTGTAGTACACGGGTGAAGACCAGCCTTATATAAATACGGGCGAAAATAGCGTTAGTATGAAAGTGAGGCTCCAGTATGGAAGTGAGGCTCCAGTATGTGGCTCCAGTATCAAATGGATACTTCTATAGGCACAGAGTTGGTGAAATGGGCGAGAATGCAAAAAGACAAGATGGCGGCCGCAGAACGCCGTCGATTTCACTTTTAAATCTGATTAAACTAGATATTATATTATATTTTTCAACTCAAAGGTAGCGGGTAAATAATAAAACAGATGTAAAGAATAAATGTTGCTTCTTAGATTGTTAAATTAGGCCCTCAATTCTTTGACCCGCATTTTCGCCAGCTTTTACATAAGGCTGGTTTGCACCCCATCTGCAGCAGTACGGGGTGAATCTTGTACCTAGGAAGTGACAAGTATCAATTTTTAAGTCATTGCTTTGATTCGACCAGGGTTAGAAAAAGTAAGTCATTGGTTTAACTCGGCTAATATTCGAACTGCCAACCCCTCTTTTAACATAAAGAATTTGTCCAAAGTGGGCGCTGCATAATACAAGTTAATTCAACTAAAGCGAGGTAGATTACGACAAGGAACCTAATATATTTATCTTTTTCAAAAATGACAGAAACTTCAAATAATCGTGCGATGCCACTTTAAAATTTCAGTAAATAAAAGCATGGATAAATTAATTAACTTCTGGTAATCAGAATAAGTTAGTTGCGTAAAAATCACTAAACAAAGGGAACACATTGTACAGTATAACCCTGTTAAACCAAACTTTAAGGGACCCTAGAAATTTGTTTGGATTAACCGATCATTGGTTTAACCAAGCTTTGGCTTCCACTTTGACTTGGCTTTGGCTAAAATGTGGGTGCATTATGAATGTAATGTACAATATATGTGTACACTTTGATTATTGTTTTTTATGTATATACAGTATAACCCCGTTAAACCAAGCTCGGTTAAACTGAATGATCGGTTAATCCAAACTTTTTTTGGTGGCGGCAAAATACTACCATTTATCATATAAAAAAGTTGGTGGGGTCTCAGATGACCTTATGTTTGACCATATGAAAGTTTGGCTTAACCGTACAGGAAGTGGCCTGAGGTCCGAAAACTATGTTGGGATTAACCGATAATTTGGATTAACCAACTTTGGTAAACGGGGTTGTACTGTATATGGAAGCAAGTAATTTAATTATCAATTCGAGAACATTATGGCGTGGTTAGTGAGAAAAGGAACGCAATGCGGTTAACTGGTTAATTGGCTTAATCGTGAAATCAAACGAGTGAGTAATGGGTATTTTATGCCATTTCAGCAACAAAGGCCACATTAACGGCGAAACCCAGCCATGCAGGGAAATGTCCACAGCATTGTTCTGAGAAGTGCACCGCAATTTAAAGCTGCATAGTCCGATACAAGCGTCAACTGTATATGTATATATATATATATATATATATATATATATATATATATATATATATACATATCCATATATGGCGGGCGTTTATATATATATATATATACATACAAATAGGGGGTATATATATATATATGGTCGTGTGTGTTGGCTTGGTGTGTGTGTGTGTGTATATATGTGCTCTATAATCCATTATGGGAATATAAACAAGGACACTACCGATCTTCAGTTCCCTATGTAATAGTTAGCACTTATCCTATCTAGCTGACCCTGTTATTATGACATAGACCATGGTGGCGCCCCCCGTGAGCGGCCCTGTGCACTGTATGCCAGCTGTGCCTGGCCTTAACGTATGCCAGCTGCGCCTGTAACGCTCCCCGATCCAGCTCCCCGATCCAGCTCGCCTTCTATCTGGAATCATGCTAGCTTGACACTCATCGGTGCGATGCGGTAGGTCTGAGGGTTTCTGCAACCCGTGTGGTAAAATTCATTCTGGTCCGAGGTGCATTACTGACGTGAAACGGGAGGACGCCGCAGGCAACCACATACGCATAACGCGCAAATTCTCGGCAGTCAAGATGGCGACGGCAGGAGAAGCCTCCGATGAACGAGTGATGGAGGATATCACAAAAGACGTACGGAGTATGTGCATTGATGAAGAGGAGCGACGCGTGAGGGAGGAAATAAGGCAGCTGGAAAGGGACAAGCGCATGTTTGACTTGGAGGAACGACGGACCGTGTTTGTAAAGGAAAAGGCGGCCAGGGACACAGTGAAGCCACCACCAGCCGAGCAGGGCGGAGCAGCCCATACGGAAAGAGGTCACTCAAGTTACGGGGAGGTATCGCGCAAGAGCCGGACACGGCGGCGCAGATCGCACTCTCGTAGTGACTCCAGTTCACGTAGCAGGACAAGGAGCACGTCCCGGAGACGGAAAAGTAAGTGGTCTTTAAAAAACTATACTCCAACCTGAGGATAAGAAGGATGTGCGCAAACTATCAGTGGCCGAGTTACAGGAGGCATCATGCCTGTGGTTCCTGAGCCTAGACGGTGTGACGTTAAAAGATGGCCAAGCCCTATTCAGCCACGTTGCTTACATTGCATCGAAGGCTAAGCATGAGCTGTTCAAAGACACTGCCCATGTTCGATATGACACGGCCGTGCGTAAGCTGGCGGAACGGGAGGGTTTCGCTGCATTCACGGCAGGGAATGCGGCGGCGAGCCTGATCCACTACGGGCATGAGGCCATGCGGGCCAAAACTAAGAGTGCGACCACCGGGAATCCAAAGGGGCTCAAGACCTATGAAAAGGGAGGCAAGCGGGCCTGCTTCCCCTGGAACAAGGAAGTGGGCTGTGACAGTAAGGAGGGGGACTGTAACTTCGGGCATTGGTGCAGCAAGTGCGGGAGCCGCAGCCACAAACGCATTAAGTGCACCCGGGACTGACGGTGCACCGGGACGCGCCACACCGGGGACGCGGAGCATGACCCAGATTCGGCCATACCGCGGGAAAACGGGGGCGCGGGGTGGGGCGCAGCGAGCACTCAAGCAGCCACACAACCCGGCGGTGGACGCGACCGGGGCAGGGACGGTAGCGGTACTGGGGTTGGGGACACCCAGGCAGACACACAACCCGGCGGTGGACGCAGCTGGGACAGGGACGGTACCGGTCTCCGAGGTACTGGGTGTGAGGCATTACTTGACGGCACCGGAGGGCGTGGTATGGATGTTTACAGTGGCGCATGTGGGTCAGTGAAGATGCCCGAGCCGCAGGGCTGGCTTCCCGCACGTTGGGAGGTCCCGGATGTAAACAACAACAACACTGTGGTCGCGGCACGCGGGGAGGCCCCGCCCCTGGGTGGGACTGACAACACGGGAGCCCCAGGGGGGGCGGGAGGCTGCCAAGGTGGCGTTACGGAGGGTTGCAGTGGAGCACGGGGGTCAGTGGAGACACCCGTGCCACGGGAGGGTCGGATGTAAACAACAATAACAACACGCGGGACGGGGTGGACACCCTGATGGCGGCGGCGGGCACCCTGGGGGGGATCCCCGGTGACCAACAAGTGGGGGAGACACCCCACAGAGGCACCCCTGTATGGACAAGCAGGGGGGATGGCCTGGACACGGGGTGGCTCCACGTCGAGGACGGCACAGGAGATGAGCATGTATTCGACATCACCGTCAGGGAGACGGTTACCGACTGTGTGACCGACTTCCGACTCTGGAGGAGCTGCATGACAGGTTTGTGCAGCTGCACGCACAGCATTGATGGTGTCGTGTCCCAGATGAAGCCATGTAGGGTCTTCACAGAGCTGTTCATGAGGGGTGATACTGACCCCGATGCCGAATATATCATGAAAGGCATCTGCTTCGGCTTCATGGTAATAAACCCGGACTGCGACACTTGCTATGAGTGCCATCAGGGCGCCGGGGGAGACCGTGAGGACAGAGAGGTCATGTCTGGCAAACTCAGGAAGGAGATCGTGGCAGGGGCTTTGACCAGGGCGGCGGACCGGCGGCTATGTGTGCATAGGCTCTTCTGCATCCCCAAGGATGGAGGGGGGGTGAGGGGCATCGTGGATTGCAGCAGACCAGAGGGGGAGTCAGTCAACAACTACACGGATAGCGTGACGGCCAAATTCTCCTACAATAGTGTCGACGATGTGGCCGCCCTGATGCAAGCCGGAGACTATCTCGCGACCGTGGACATCCGCGATGCTTACCGGGCGGTGAGCATCCACCCACGAGACCGGGACCGCCAGGGCATATTCTGGGACTTCGGGAATGACCCGGTTTTTTAAAGAGATAACAGGCTATGCATGGGGCTGGCCTCCAGCCCTTATGTCTTCAGCAAGCTGTCTGATTTTGTTGTCCGCTGTGCAGTGCGTGAGGGCGTGGGGGAGGTGGTAAATTACCTCGACGACTTCTGTATTGTAGCTCGGGACTTCGACGCGGGCTGTACGGCCCAGGCCACCCTAATGGGGATCCTCCGGAGATTGGGCTTCTACATAAGCTTCCCAAAAGTCACCTCCCCGTCCACCAAAACAAGGTTCCTGGGTATCGACATCGACACCATCGCCCTGGAGATGTCGCTGCCGGAGGACAAGCTGACCAGAATGACCATGGCGCTTCTGGCCCTGGAGGGCCGGAAGAAGGCTAGGAGGATCCAGCTGGAGCGGCTGGCTGGCTTGCTGGCGCACTGTGCGAAGGTGGTCCGGGGAGGCCGCACTTTCTGCAGACGCATGTACGACACGATCAACACAGTGGCAAAACCCCACTTCAAGGTCCGCCTCTCGGGGGATTTCCATGAGGATAGACGATGGTGGCTGGACTTCTCCAGACGGTTCAATGGGAAGGCAAAAATAATCAGCCGCCATACCCCATACGTCTCGACTTACAGCGACGCCTCCGGGGAGGGGTTCGGGACGATCCATGCCGGCGATTGGAGGATTGGAGCCTTCGGGGAGGGACCAGACGGGAGGATCAGGGATGAGGTGGGCCACCACCACGCCACACCCGATGAGACTTGTAGGGGGGCCCACATAGACGTGCTGGAGATGTGGGCAGCCTTCTGTGCGGCCCAGACCTGGGGCCACCTGTGGAAGGACAGCACGGTGGTCATGGTCACGGACAATGAGACGGTCCGAGCGGCCTTGACCTCGGGTCGGTCCAAATCAAAGGGGGTCATGCACTTCGTGCGCAGGCTGTTCTGGATAGCGGCACAGTACAATTTTGATATTCAGTCTGTTTATGTAAAGAGTGCTGACAACACGATCTGCGACGCCCTGAGCCGTTGGAGCGCCAGTGACAGTAAGGACCGAATCCGGGTCGCAGACGGAGCACGCAGGCTTTGTTGCAACCACATATTCACCAACTCCCCTGACCCTTCTATTTCCAGTTGTGGAGCTGCGGAGGGAACAGCTGGCCGTGCAACGCAAGTACTATGCCCCAAACTCCATCACAACACGGGGGGGTCCAGGTGAGACGATACCTGGAGTTCATTGAGGAGTTTGGGGGCCACTTTCCCACCACACCGTGCCCTCCGGAACAGACAGCACTGTATGCAGTCTGGCTGGCCAGGACTCTCAAATACACATCGGTGTGCAACTATCTCAGTGGCCTGAACTTCTTCTTGAAGACGGAGGGCGCGGAGCCGATCGACTACACAAACTTTGAGCTGGCATCCACGTTGAAGGGCATCAAGCGGGAGCGGGGTTGCCATCCCAGGCAGGCGGCCCCCTTACTGCCTGACATGCTTAGGCGAATATTCGCTGCCCTGACCACCTCGGCGGGGCACACCGCCTGGCGGGCGGCCATACAGTGCAGCTTTAGGGCACTACTGAGGAAGTGCCAGGTGACAGCCTCGGACTCGTCACTACTCAGGGGAGACTTTTCCTTTCTCCCATGGGGAATGTTGGTGCGAGTTCGTCGCTCCAAGACGATACAATTCGCGGAGCGGATGCTCGAAATACCTGTGGCTAGGTGCCCGGACCTCTCCCTGTGTGCAGTTTATTGGACTGAGAGACACTTCAGGGAGGTCCCAGCTGGGCCTGATGCCATGGCGTTCCGGATCCCCACGCCAGCGGGCGCCACGATGGAACTGCGATCCTCGACATACCAAGGGATGCTGAAGCACTTCTGTGGGGTCTCGGGATTGGACGCTGGGGACTACTCATCCCACTCCTTGAGGAGGGGGGGCTGTACCTTCCTATCATTGTGTGGCGCCACCCTGGAAGAGCTCAGGGTGCGCGGTGATTGGGCGAGCGATACCATCTTCGCCTACCTGCAGACGACATTGAGCGTCCGCATAATGAACGACATTAGGGTTTCCACGGCACTGGCCGGTGCGACTGAGCCGGTATACTGAGACTGTGGGGTTGGGGGGACCATGGGTCTCTTGGCATTTAATATATCTCCGCCAGAGAATATATATCTTCTTCTCAACCACATCAGTCTTATCTTGTTCTGTTTAATGGGGCCAACTGTTTATGTGCTCTATAATCCATTATGGGAATATAAACAAGGACACTACCGATCTTCAGTTCCCTATGTAATAGTTAGCACTTATCCTGTCTAGCTGACCCTGTTATTATGACATAGACCACGGTGGCGCCCCCTGTGAGCGGCCCTGTGCACTGTATGCCAGCTGCGCCTGGCCTTAACGCATTCAATTTTTAACTTTAGGTGGGCATTTAATATATCTCCGCCAGAGAATATATATCTCTTCTCAACCACATCAGTCTTATCTTGTTCTGTTTATTGGGGCCAACTGTTTATATATATATATATATATATATATATGTATGACGGGGAGTGTTGGTACTGGTAAGTGGCATATATATATATATATATATATATAAATATATATATATATAAATATATATATATCGATATATAGTGGGGCACTTTGGCTTATACATACATATATACCGTATTCTCGTGTGTTAACGCTCAGGGGCCGTATGCACCAAGTTGTGCTAGTCTTAACCGGAGCTAGGCGCTAACTCCGGTCAGCTAGCTCCGGGTACCAGCGGTTCCGCGAAAAATGTAAAGTGGTATGCACCAATGTCTTAGCCGGGGCGGATAGCTGACCGTGAGTTTATTTATAGATTTGGGAATTCCCTCCAGTCGACAATATGAATAACGTTGCCAATGCAGCGCGAGCGTTAATAAGGGTTTGATTTTATGGTTAATTCACTACACGAGACACAACACGATATATGTATATTTGGAACAGATTTATTTATCTGAAACAATTAAAAAAGGTAGCTCAAGGAGCAGCAAACTCGTGGTGGCGACAGTGGCCCTCGTTCATGATCGAAACATGCACAAGTCTAGTGAAACATCATGTATAGATATATATGTCAAACATAGGCAAATTGGCCTCTAGTCTCGGAAGACAGTATTACACTCAGTTTTTTATAGTTCCTTGTAGTTTCGCATCTGGAATATAAGCATAGTCTCGTAACATATCGTAAACAGTAATCAAACGATCGGACCGCCTCGGCAGCGCTCAACCCCAAGATTTCACTTATTGCTTATGTAATTCTGTTAAATATGATTTGGGCATAATATATTGTCGTCGATTTGGCGGCGGCGGTGGCCATTTTTAGTTGACGTTGGACAGTATGTATATCGACGTTGCTGCGGAGGCGGCGATTTGTTTACTTTACATTCGTCGATTCGACAACATGCATAATGCCGCCAATCTGGCGGCGGTGTTAATATCGGTTCGAATTTAGGGTTAATTTGATGAAATTTCACTTATTGCATATGTACTTCTGTTAAATATGATAGCATTTAATAGATTGAGACCCATACAGGCACACTAACCGCCCCGGCTAGGAGTTAAACCCGATTTGATAATGGTTTAGCTTAGCCTAGGTTATGGTCGGCGGCTAGCGCTGGCACCGGTTGGTGCATACGGATTTTCCACCGTTAGCCTTGTGGAGCTACCCAAACAGCGGTTAAGGCCCTAACACCGATTGGTGCATATGGGCCCAGGGCGCTTACATAGGCAAATCACTGAAGTTGGGGGGTGGGCGTTTAACCACACATAGGCGTTTAAGGGTTGGGCGTTTGCGAAATATTGGCCAAGTGGGGGTGGACATTGACCCACACATTGGTATTAATCCGCCAGAATACGGTATATATATATATATATATATATACATATATATATATCCACATATGGTAGGCGTTTATATACATGTACAAATAGGGGGGTATATATACATATATATATATGGTCGGGTGTGTTGGCTTGGTGTATATATATATATATATATATATATATATATATATATATAACGGGGAGTGTTGGTATGTATGCATGCATGGGTGTTAAACAGTGAGAATACGGTATATATACATATATATATATAGCCATATATGACTGGAATATATATATATATATAAATATATATATATATATAATATACATATAATATACACATATATATCTATATATGGTGGGGTGCTAGGCTGTGTACCATTCAGCACTTGGTCGTGCTCTGGGCCGCCTCGGCATAGAGCCGGTTGAGTCTGAGGTGCTCGCGCTCTTGCTCGCTGAGGTTGTGCAGGTCCACCTTGAGCGACTCGCGCTGCCTCATCAGCTCCATGTAGCTGTCCTCCTTGTCTGCGTGCAACTGTTGAAGGCACCACAAATAACCACAGTTGAAGAAAAAAAGGGAAACAATAGAACTACTATAAGGCCAAATAAAAACATTATTGGTGATTGTCCTTTTGATCACACAAATCAGGGTCGGGCGGGTTTTAAGTTTCTTTTTTATATATATTTTTTCTGGCATATGACGTAGACGTACTACGTAGCCAGACGCGATGGCTGAATGAGTTGAGCATCCGCCTCCCATTCTAGTAGGTCGGTTCGAACCCTGGCCGAATCAAACCAATGACTTAGAAATTCATACGAAATTTGAATTGCTGTTAGCCCGAAGCATTTTTAACAGACTTAAAAAAATATATATATAAAAGATCAGGGGCGGGTGATTTTTCAGGCACGGCGGGGGCGGCGGGACGATTACCAATTCTTTCTGTATTTGGCCTAATACTATAGCAATAGCATTTTCCCAAAAGCATGACCATAATCGATTAATCACCTCGGATAATCCCAACCATTTCTTTAGCTCATGCGCAGACCCTACAAACTCCGACCTGAATGTATAAAGGCTGCATTCCATATACATGTAATGCGTAATGCGTTATGCGTTACGCATTACGCGTTATGCGAATGCCAGCATTCCATATATGCGTAATGCGTTATGCAGTGAAGTATATAAAAAGTACATGTGTCTATCTGTCTTGCACTGTCCCATTATTCATATTTCACCGGCTGTCCGTAATTATCAGTCGCCTCCTCCAGCCTTGTAGGTTTATGCGGCGGACCTGTTAGGAAGCAGTCTTCATGAGAAATATGAAGAATGGGACGGTCCAAACATGGCTCAGTTTAGCTTGCTTCGAGGGATGTTAGGACCGTCCCACATATGAAGACTGCTTCCTAACAGGTCCGCCGCATAAACGTACATGTTTGCACCGGCTGTCCGTAATTATCAGTCGCCTCCTCCAGCCTTATATCAATGGACAAATGCGACTAAAGGGCGCATTCCATATACGCGTAATGCGTAATGCTTTATGCGTTATGCGTTATGCGAATGCCAGCATTCCATATGCGCGTAATGCGTATTGCATTATGCGTTATGCGTTATGCAGTGAAGTATATAAAAAGTATATAAAAAGTGTGTGTGACTCTGTGTCTCTGTGTGTGTCTCTATGTGTGTGTCTGTGTCTCTGTGTCTCTGACAAAGACACACACACAGACAATATACACACACACACACAGGACACACACAGAGACACACACATAGACACAGAGACACACACACAGAGACACACACACAGACACACACACACAGACATACACAGAGACACAGAGACACACACACACAGACACACAGACAGACACACACACAGACACAGAGACACACACACAGACACACACACAGACACACACACAGCAACACAGAGACACACACAGAGACACAGAGATACACACACAGACACACACACAGCAACAGAGACACAAAGACACAGAGACACAGACACACACAGAGACACACACAGAGACACACACAGACACAGATACACACACAGAGACACACACACAGACACAACACAGACACACACACAGAGACACACACACACACAGACACACACACAGAGACACACACAGACACACACCAGACACAGAGACACACACAGAAAGACACACAGAGACACACACACACAGAATGGGACGGTCCAAACATGGCTCAGTTTAGGTTGCTTGGAGGGATGTTAGGACCGTCCCAAATATGAAGACTGCTTCCTAACAGGTCCGCCGCATAAACCTACATGTTTGCACCATCCCATTCTTCATACTTCTCATGAAGACCGTAATTATCAGTCGCCTCCTCCAGCCTTATATCAATGGACAAATGCGACTGATGCTTTTCTGTTCGCACCACCTTGTCCCGGCTGTCCGTAATTATCAGTCGCCTCCTCCAACCTTATATCAATGGACAAATGCGACTGATGATTTTCTATTCGCACCACCTTGAAGACTGCTTCCTAACAGGTCCGCCGCATAAACCTACATGTTTGCACCATCCCATTTTTCATATTTCTCTGTGTGTGTCTCTATGTGTGTGTCTGTGTCTCTGTGTCTCTGACAAAGAGACACACACAGACACATATACACACACAGACACACACACAGAGACACAACAGAGAGACACACACACAGAGACACACACACACAGACACACACAGAGACACACACACAGAGACATACACACAGACACAGAGACACACACACAGACACTGAGACACACACACAGACACACACGCAGACACACAAACAGAGACACATATACACACACAGAGACACACACAGAGACACACACACACAGAATGGGACGGTCCAAACATGGCTCAGTTTAGCTTTCTTCGAGGGATGTCCCGGCTGTCCGTAATTATCAGTCGCCTCCTCCAGCCTTATATCAATGGACAAATGCGACTGATGCTTTTCTATTCGCAGCACCTTTACGCATTACGCATTACGCACCGATCGCTACATGGAGCGATTGGGATAATGGATTTTATTCGCATTCGGATTCGCATTACGCATTACGCGTATATGGAATGTAGCTCATAGGTTTCAAGGCGTTTCGATTTTTTGTCGCATTCGCATTCGCATTCGCATTACGCATATATGGAATGCGCCCTTGATGCTTTTCTGTTCGCACCACCTTGTCCCGGCTGTCCGTAATTATCAGTCGCCTCCTCCAGCCTTATATCAATGGACAAATGCGACTGATGCTTTTCTATTCGCACCACCTTTATGCATTACGCACCGATCGCTACATGGAGCGATCGGGATAATGGATTTCTGTCGCATTCGCATTACGCGTGTATGGAATGTAGCTCATAGGTTTCAAGGCGTTTCGATTTTTTGTCGCATTCGCATTACGCATTACGCGTATATGGAATGCAGCCTTAAGACACCCGTCTTATACATTCAGGTCGGAAAAAAATGATGGCTTAATCCAAAACTTCAGTGATTTAAAAAAATAACTAATATAACTACAGCAAGATAGGATTTAAATTATTTTATGATTGCATAGTTTAGTTATATGTCCATTTCATTAATCTGGGTGGTCATCCTTTTATATATAAAAATAACAACAACAAAACCATGTGTGACTTGTACCGGTAGGTACTATTTAGCAGTACAAGCTGACGACACTACAGGTACCAGCACAAATGTGACGTCATTGCTCATGATGCCCCCAGCCAAGACGTGGGGCATTGGTGTTGAATCATTTTGCACACACCCCGTGTATTTTTAGGTAAACCGCGGGGTGTTCTATTTGAAATTCTGACGACTGGGATGATCCGAACCGTTATAATCGATTACGGCCCATGTGTGGATGGTGCCCAACACATATATATATATTCTCTTATCTCTTAGTCTCACTTTCTGTGTCTTTCTATCTGTCTCTGTATGTCTCTCTATTTCTTTCTGCATCTGAGCACTGTCTCAAAAGGTGAAAACCTTTTTCTTTTGTCCACGTAACGACTGACACACAATAGCACAGAAACGGTTACACTGAAAACACAAAGACATTTGCTTCAAATCAATATGTATTCTATTGGGATTATGAAACACCATAAATCAGTTTATCCTGAGCAAAGGCATGAACAGATAGTATGTTGATTGTTACAACGGACAAAGTTTTGTCCAAAATTACTTAGCACCTTTTGAGACAGCCTCATCTATCTTTACCTATATCTATCTCTGTACCTGTTTATCGCTGCCTCTGTGTAAAGGCCTGGTCACATACACGTTAGTGGACATAGTTGAACATAGTGGAGGCTAATGTAGTTGAGGCTAACGTAGTTGAACGTAGTTGAACGTATTTAAACGTAGTTGAACGTTCTGGCATCCATACTTCGCGGGTATGTTCAACTACGTTCAACTACGTTAACTACGTTAGCCTCTTACTACGTTCAACTACGTCCACTAACGTGTATGTGACAGGGACTTCTCTATCTATGTCCGTATATATCTGACCAGACGGGATGGCCGAATGAGTTAGAGCGTCCGTCTCCCGTGTTCGTAGATCGTGAGTTCGAACCCTGGTCGAGTCAAACCAATGACTTAAAAATGTATACTTGTCACTTCCTAGCCAGGCGCTCAGCATTATTAGGATAGGGCAAGGACTGGTTGGCTCAGTGTCAGGATAATGTGACTGAGTGGGATATTAGGTTATGGTTTCCCAGTGGTGCATCACTATAAAGTCGCAATGAGTGCGCACTATAACAAGTCGGTATCCATCCTGATATGACCTTAGATGTTGCTAGGACGTAAAACAACAACAAACAAACAAACAAAACCGTATATATCTGTTTAAGGCGTCAATATGGCAATTGCTACTGACGTGGCTTAAAGCAATCACAAATCAATCAATCTATCAATCTATCTGTCTATGTCTCTCTCTCTCTCTCTCTCTCTCCCTACCCCTCATTCTCTGCCCAGAGCTGCTCTTGTCATGCACATTCCTCTCTTTCACTTGCTCGTTCTCTACCCCTTACTGTATATGCCTCTCTCTTTCTTTGCTCCTCTGTTTCTCTGTTTCTCACTCTCTTTCTCTGCTGCGTTCTCTTTCTCTACTCCCCTCTCCTTCTCTACTCCCCTCCCTTTCTCTGCATTGCAACCGTAGCCTAAACCTATCGAATAAAAGAAAACTAGTAAACAAAAATTAAAACCACACAAAAAAACTATTTCCTCCGTTCTCTTGGAGAAACAAAACTATTGCTTCATGTATTTAAAAACATTAAAATTAACATATGCAGTTTAAAATTAATATAAGTGAGGATATTTATTTAAATATTAATATGAATTATATATTTGAATATTACTGTCGTGGGGGTGATGAAAATGGGAAATAGTGTGCGGGACTCGAACCAACATCTCTTTGCATTCCGGGCCAGTGTGCTAACCATTACACCACCTAGTTTCCCTTATATCACCATACTACCCACACCTACCTGTCTATGTGGTTACTTGCCTGAGAGGTCAGTGCAGACTACTACACTTGTCCCCCTGGAATTGTAAGTGTTTTAATGCTTACAATTACATACATACATACAGGCAACACATTAACACATACATATACAGGGTAGGTTCAACAACCATACAGCGCATAGCTTGTACAGAATCATGGTCACAGCAACCAGTGTCGTGGGGTGGGGGTGGTGATGAAAATAGGAAATATTGTGCCTAGAGTGGGACCCGAATCCACATCTCTTTACATTCCGGGCCAGTGTGCTAACCATTACACCACCTAGGCTCCCTGATATCACCACACTACCCATGGCTACCTGTCTATGTGGTTACTTGCCTGAGCGGCCAGTGCAGACTACTACACTCTCTATAAAATTAAATGGTAAATAATTACATCAGTAATGATTCATTTGAGACCTGCTGCAACTTCTACTTTTTGTTTACTACTACTCACAAACTGTTACACCGTCCTGATATGACCATCTTTTAGATGTTCCTAAGACGTAAAACAACAAGAAACAAACAAAACACAGACTTTTACAAAGATAAATTCGTGAGAAACCAACAGTCCCCCCCCCTCATACAACCACGACCACACCATCCAAATAACCACACCATCCAAATAATGGACGTGTTGGAGGATGCCAAAGTCCCAGAACATCCCCCGTGGTCGTTGAGAAAGCCATCGGTTATCCTCCGACTCACGGAACTGAGGAAGTCTGGGACACATCCACTCGAGTACCAAGGACTGCATGCAGAGATTCAAGGCCAGTTTGCAGACCACCTCTCCATATACACTGATGGTTCGAAAGACCAAAGCCGGGTAGCTGCTGCGGCAGTCTGCCGACGGGAAAAATTTGGTGTACGTTTGCCCGATCAGAGCTCGATTTTCACTGCAGAAGCCCGAGCACTCCTTCTCACTTTGGAGTGTATCGAGGTATCCAACCACACTAACTATGTTATATACAGTGATTCGTTCTCTTGCCTCCTGGCTGTTGCTGGACTGAAAACGAATCACCCTATTCTAGCAACGGTCATTTATAAAATGAACCAACTGACAACGGATAGGTATGACATCCACCTGTGCTGGGTGCCTGGCCATGCCGGCATACAAGGAAACGAACGAGCTGATCGGGCTGCGAAGAAGGCCCTGAACTGTGATCTTGAACCGTGTCTGATCCCTCACTCTGATCTGAAACCACTAATAGCCACCCACATAAAATCCAAATGGCAACATGAGTGGGATGAAAACATTAATAAACTTAAAGAAATTGAACCATCTGTGGGAAAGCCACCACAGACTCATGCGGGAGGTCGGTGGGACCAAGAGGTCCTTAGCCGCTGCCGTATTGGCCACTCGTGGCTTACACATGCTTTTCTGCTCAAGGGGGAAGCTCCCCCTGAATGTATTGGGTGTCAGTCCCCACTGACACTCAAACACATTTGACTAAGTTGCATTGATATTTTTGGCCCTGCACCAACAGTTCTACACTGCAGACAGTATGCATGACCTTTTTACTAAGGTAAAACAGGAAAACATTTTAGCCCTTTTGAGGGCAGCTGGACTGTACCACCTCATATAATTTACTAAATGGATTCTATCAATTATTAATCAAACCTTTCTTTTTCTATAGGAATTTGTTTCCCTTGACCACAAATATATGATTGTGAGCTTTCTAATTTAATTAGTGTCTATTGGCACATAATTGATTGTCTGCTTTTACATGTAAAAGCGATGGTTTGAACAAAAAACTAACATTTCTCGCCATGAATATGACCTATGCTGCCGACATGGCGTAAAGCAACCACCAATCAATCAATCAATCAATCCAAATAACCCCCTCTCCTTACTACACTGACCCAGAAAGTGGACCAATATCCTCAAATACACCCGTCTTAAACTGAAAAAAATTGGTGGAAACAGAAAGTACAGCATTGTTGCGGCCTTACTCAAAAGCGCACTTATCTGTAAATGACTTTGAAGTGGGCGAGGAAAGCGTGGAACACTACAGTGTCAGCTTACAGAAGTAGGTCTACTGTTGAAGGAGTCCATATATGGGTCACTCTCCTGAAAACTGGCCAGAAGTGTCACATGGAGAGTCAAAATTTAATATTTGAATTTTTTACATTTTTTGGTTGCAAATGAAAGCTGGAAATCTCGACTTTACATCTATGTAAAATATAAATTGATGAGATAAAAAATAAAGGTGTAGTCCATGAATAAGATATCTCTTATGGCAGTATAACATGTGCGTCACACGTGTAACACATGTTTAGGACACCACACAGTCTGCTTAATAAATATCTAATCAGAATTAAATAATATCATACTTAGAAGCATATTAATCATGGCATAATATACAGAAATATCTAGTGCTTATATTGATAAAAAAAAGTAATTCCCAGCCATGCTTTATTCACTGAATAATTAGTGTACAATATTTGTGTGGCATCCAGACACCACGGTTACACGTGTGACGGAAATTTGTAATGATATTTCTGAAGACATTAAAAATGTTTTCTTTTTAATTTAAGCATGCATTCATGTTAATAAATACTTCCTCTTTGATTTGGGAACTGTTTTGTTTGATATATCAATGCAATACAAGATGTTAATAAGGATTCAACCACGTCCCATATGTCATGTTACAAATGGCTGACTGTAAAATGGGGTTTTTTGGTACAAAAACAGTTCATAACTAAAAAGACCAAAGTTGCACACAGTTTTATTTTATTTCCCTTATTTCTTTCATCAAATCTGAACATGAATATGAAAAGTATAAGGAAAAAAATAAGTAGGAAGGTTTTTATTGATGTTTTAAAATCCCATCTCATGCTGACCAGTTTTCAGGAGAGTGACCCATATACATAAATCGACCGACCTATGGACCGACCTTGGGACCAACTTTAAGTGTTCCATTTAGGGAGGTGGTCGGTTTGGGGAGTTAGAATTTCGTTGCAATGGTATTGTTGGGACCCAAATGAAGCGATCGACATAGGGGAGTGGTCGATCTGTGGAGATGGTCGGTATAGAGAGGTTTTACTGCATATATATAGATTATATCTAGATTATATATATTCCTTATGCAGTAAAACCTCTCTAACCGACCACCTCCACGGATGGATCACTCCCATATATTGATCGCTTTATTTGGGTACCAAAAATACCATTGTAATTTGTAACTGTATTCAAACTCCCTAAACCGACCACCTTCCTAAATAGGCCACGTAAAGTCGCTCCCAAGGTGGGTCGATTGTAGAGAGGTTTTACTGTATATGAATCACATAAGTAGTATCAAACTACATGTATAGTATTGTCGTGGGGGTGATGAAAATGGGAAATATTGCGCCTAGAGCGGGACTCAAACCCACATCTCTTTGCATTCCAGGCCAGTGTGCAAACCATTATACCACCTAGGCTTCCTTATGTCGCCACACTACGCATGCTTACCTGTCTATGCGGCTCCTTGCCTGAGAGGTCAGTGCAGATCACTACAGTATTTTGTAAGGTTCCTGTTTCATGGGATATAAAATGACTGAGGTGGTTGTGTGTAACCTATCGTGTGTATGTATGAATGTATTCTTGTATGTATGTGTGTATGTGTGTATGTATGTATGTTTGTATGTATGTATGTATGTATCTATCAATGTATCAGGGTAGAACACAAACCTTTTCCCCCACTTGCCCAATCGGGCGAATGACTGACTTTTCTAATTGCCCGAGTGGCAAAAGTACTTGCCATAGCCCAAGTCAGCCAATTGAAACTGAAATCTGCTACTCCAGATCAGAAAAATAACGACTTGCCCTTTCGGGCAGGTCAGTGAGAACATTACCTGCCCGACCGAGTAAACTATGATCCCCGGGAAACCGGGCAGTCCTTATTGTCCTACCCTGATATTGTAAGCATGTGTATGTACATGTATGCATGGCTGTGTGCATGCATGTATATGTACATATGTATATGTTATATATATGTATGCATGTATGCACAGATGTATGTGTACATGTTGTTTGTATACATATATATCGTGAACGGACGGGGCTGCCCTCTATGGAAGATCTTCTGATCAAAAAGAATTTCCGGTGGACTGGACACCTCATGAGGATGTCATCAGACAGGCTACCAAAGCAGATCCTCTACTCTCAACTGTCTTCTGGTTACAGAAAGAGAGGGCGCCCTCGTCTCCGGTTCAAGGATACCATCAAGAGAAACCTGAAGCTGAGAGACATTAAGACCGACTGATGGACATCACTCTCACAGCAGAGAGCTAAATGGAGAGCGGCAGTCAAGTAATGAAAGCAGTCTTTGTCGCATCGCGACTGACAGCATGATGATGATGACATATATATATATACAGATGTTTTAGGCTGACACATGTATCTATGTTTGCATACATGTAGGTATGCATGTATGATGTACACATGTAATGTGTATGTGTATGTTTGTATGCATGTGTATATGTATACAACTATGTACACATGAATGTATGTTTGTATACATGTAAGTATGCATGTATGTACAAATGTATGTACATCTTTATACATGTATGTATTCATGTTTGATATAGACATGTAATGCGTATGTTTGTGTGCATGTATGTATGCACACATGTACATTCATATGTATGTTTGTATACATATATACACACATGTATGCATGCACATACATATGTATCTATGATTGTGTATATGTATCCATGTATGATGTACATATGTAATGTGTATGTGTATCTTTGTACAAATGTATGTATGTTTGTATCCATGTATGAATGCATGTAAGCACAAATCTATGTATGTATACATGTATGTATGCATGTATGATGTAGACATGTAATGTGTATGGTTGTATACATATATGTACACATGTACGTGCATATGTATGTTTGTATACATATATATACACATGTATGCGTGCATCTACATATTTAATGTGTATGTGTGTGTTTGTATGCATGTATGTATATATCTATACATGTATGCACACATGTAGGTATGTTTGTATACATGTATGTATGATGTAGACATGTGATGCGCGGCAAGGAAGGACGAGGAGGCGAGAGTGGAGTAAGAGGGCATTTTATTGAGTAAATGCCCGAGGCTTTTCATGAACATACAATGAATGTGAGGTGTAATAAATCAATGTGAGCATGAGCAATATAGGTAAAGGTAAAATATAATATCATGTATGATGCATGCTCATGATGAGAGCGTCAAATGTCAGTGTTATCATAAAGTGTCAAATGAGGTAATGTCAGTAGTTGGCGGGAGGTGGGCCCGAGGAGCCCTCAACCCTATAGTGGAGAGTTGGTGTATAGGGATGGTGGGTGGGGAAAAAAGAGGTCTGAGGAGCGGAGTGTGTGGAGGCAGGAGGGCGAGTGGCCGGAGGAGAGGCTGGAGGCGGTTATAGGGGAAGGAGAGGGGGGGGGTTATGTAAGAGTGAGGGGCTGGAGGACAGAGAAGGGGGGGGGGAGAGAGAGGGGGGGGGGCGTCCTCCCTTGCCTCGCATCAACCGCAATGCGAGCATTACGACCAATGTGTCTGTGTATGTTTGTAGGCATGTATGTACATATACATGTATGTGTATATGTGTGTTTGTATACATATATACACATGTATGCATGCATTTACGTATGTATCTATGTTTGTATACATGTATGTATGCATATATGATGTACACATAATGTGTATGTGTATATTTGTATGCATGTATGTATGTGTCGTGAGGGTGATGAAAATGGGAAATATTGCGCCTAAAGCGGTACTCGAACCCACATCTCTTTGCATTCCAGGCCAGTGTGCTAACCATTACACCACCTAGGCTCCCTGATATCAACACACTACCCACGCCTACCTGTCTATGCGGCTCCTTGCCTGAGAGGTCAGTGCAGACCACTACATATGTTTACATGTATGTAGACATGTGTGTATGTATGTATGTCTATACATGCATGTATACATGTATGATGTAGACATGTAATGTGTATGTGTATGTGTGTATGTAGATATATGTTTGTATACATGTATGTGTATAACTTACAGCGTCATCAAAGGCCGGTTGCTCTCCTACCATGTATATGTGGTGTGGGAGGTTAAAAATCCCTTGGGTCGGTAAAAGTGTAGGCTCGGGCTTTCTATCGACCAGCAGTGGAATGAGGAAGACCAGTCGTCTATGACTGAAATTTCCCCTGCTTAAACAACTAATTGACCCCCCCCCAAAAAAATGTATGTACACATGTATGTATGTCTGTATACATGTATGTATGTATATATGCATGTATTTATGCATGTATGTATGCATGTATTTATGCATCCACGCAGGACGCCTAAATTAGACATATAACCCATCTTTACTCCGATAACCACTCCCCCCTACCCTGCACGCCACACGTGCACCATTTAAAATACAACCGTTTCAAACTAGTGAATGCCACCCCTCTCTCACCCAACCCGCATTACTCATATTGCACCCAGCCTCACAAATGTGACCAGGAGGCAACACACCTGGATCAATAGAATCCACATCAAAACAGGGACAGAACAGGTTTAAATGCCTGCACAGAACAGGTTTAAGTGCACAGTAGAGCCTGTGACAATGGCTATGGGACGCTGGTGACGGGTGGGTGTAGTGGCTGTCGGCACCTCGGGTGTGTGGCTGTGTTGGTTAATGTGTGTGTACCTCAGGGAGTTTAACGCCCCTGCCCTGCAGAGTTGTAAACCACTGCCTTGTGGTCAGGTTCTTGACAGAACCGAAGGCTAAGGGAGCAAACCCTAAACAGAAAACCATGTCACTGTGGCAGCATTAAGGGCGGTTGATGTATGGAACTCCCAACATCTCCCGACCAGCCACTGCAGGGACAAATAGTTTTGCGCCTGTCTTGACATGTTCTTGCCGGTGTGAAACCTCTATTTGCTCCCCGAGAGAGTGCCGCTGGTAACTTGCAAAAGCCAGCAGCACTTCAACACTTTTGCAGGCAGCTTTCATGAAATGTACAACTGCACAAAACACCATACCGGCTCGGTCGTCGCCCGGGTTACCAAGGACCGCGTTGCTCGAGCTCATCTTCCGTCGACAGCGGAAAATCAGGCTAAATGGAGAGCGGCAGTCAAGTAATGAAAGCAGTCTTTGTCGCATCGCGACCGACAGCACGATGATGTGTGTGTGTGTGGAGGAGGGGGGGGGGGAGGGGGAGGGGTCCCCTCCATGTTCACACTGGTACAAGACCACACAACCCCACCATTTTTTTATTTATTTTTTTGTAAATATAGTTTATTCATTGAATAAAGTCTTTTGTCAGCGCCGTGGCACTGGTCTTCCAGCCATGTGACAATACAGTTATTTACAATATATGCAGCTAGCCCAAATCAGCTGAACTAACAATATCAAACATTCAAAGGCTTACATATGGTATAGTTTGACAATTCACATACAAAAATAGCAGTTATATGTTGTATTCCTACACACTTGATACATACATGTGTATTGATTAGACCTTTACATTACGGAGTGGTTAGGTACATAGTTTTCCTTCATAGGTTTGTATGCCTACTATGTTGTGAATTGCAAAACTATCATGTTGTTGGAGTTAACATTTTGAGATGGAGTGAGTGTTAGTAGAATAGTTTGTTTATTCTGTTAGATAGAGTGTGGTTAGCTTATAGGGTTATGCTTAAAAGGTTAATACCTCAGGTGTGTTTTTTGACTACATGAAGTAGTTTGAGTAAGGAGGATGTTAGTAATGATGGGATAAACAATGCTTGGAGGATTGTATGTTTCAGTCATTTAGTAGTCTAGTACAGACTTTATTAGTGTCTATGTTTGTGAAAGCTGTGTGACGATGGCAACGATGATGTGTGCCTGTTCATAGTAATCCGATATTGATGTGTATTCACGCTTACCCGCCTCATGCATGATATAACCGTATGTGTTTACATGTGAAACACCAACCAGCAGCTGGGTCGATCAAACCCACTACAAGGTGGCACCACAAAATTTACATCACATGGGAGAGATAGGGAGTGAGCCGTCCCAGTACCATAGGGCCCCCGGTCTATAGCAATACTACCAGACTGATGCACCTTTCCAAATTTGCTGGGCAAATAATTTGTACGGTGGATAACTTGGTTTGTTGGCAGCAGGCAAAGGAGCGCGTGGGCATTACAGTCACACACCACCACACCCCTCACAGCAGACACCGGAGACGATTGCTAACAATTCGCCCGGCATTAGATTGTCTGTCTATTTGTCTGTTGGGGTTTAACGTCCTAGCAATGTATATGGTCATACCAGGACGGATAACGATTTGTGCCACAGTGCGCACTGCCTGGGAGACCAGGCTGCCGTCACCATTCCCCGTCAGTAGATAACTCCAGTAATATTCAGATGTCTATCTGAACACACACAAATTATGTATATATAAGAATATGATAATACATAGAAAGTATATATTAATATTATACACATATGTTAGTTGTGGTTCTATGTATTTAGGCGCCACCCAGCCCTTTCGTGTGAAATACAGCTAACAAGGGAATTGGACAGTTCACCATGTCCATCCTGACTGCTGTACCATTGAAACAAGCCCTAGCCCACCCTGCCTGCTGTACCATCAAAGACAACGTAAGACAATTATAGTGTATTCATTAACTATTATCTCCTAATATTAATGAAAACAATAGTATAGTACAGTAAAGTTCAAACATACTTTAAGCACTTTAATCTGTGCCATACATAAATTAAATTTGTGAGTTTGTCTGATTAAGAATACTACTAGTACTACATCTGATCAAAGAATGCACCTTGTTTGGCGCAACTGCATGGTTATTTAAGAAATTCCTATATGAAAGCACTGAGTGGCAACTCTTGTCGTACATTGCCGTTGTTATTATTAATACGAAGTTTCCTACGCCACAGGAAAAAGATCATTCTGTCAGCGCCAACAAAATAAATAAAGAGGAGAATAATCTATAATAAAAAAATCTCTCTCACACACACACGCAAAAAGAATACTTTAAAAAAAAACACAAAAACACGCGACTTTTTTTCCTGCCCTGCCACTCTCCCGGGACAGCACCTGTCCCACCACCTCTATTCCTCACCAACACAACCCCCCTTACCCTCTCTACCTCTAACGCGGTGGCCACACGCACCCCCCCCCCTCCCACCCACACACACACCCTCCCCCACTCCCACCACCCCCCTCCCCTTGAGGGCGGTGGAAGTTAACAAGTTAGAATCCTAAGCCGACGGTAACAGCGTTATTGGCGTCGTCTCAAGAGATATGTATTTTTGGACCTTGTTAGCAGAGATGATGAACGGCACACCTAGGTGTACTGTTCAGGCACAGGGGTCACAGAGGTCACAGGTCAGTAAAGCAGGACAAGGTCGGGGAGATAGGGGAAGGGGTGGGGTTGGGGGTGGGAGAAGAAATGAGCCTCAGACACGAATGGAATTATATACAATATCTAAATCTATATTAATATCCAAGGTATTTATGATATGAAATAAATATAAAATATATATAGTATATATAATATATGTAATCTATAATAGTTTATTACATATTATATATATATATATATATATATATAATATCTGTGATATATGCAAGCTATATACATATGCGACATGTCATATATATTACACATACGCAATAAATGTAATATATATAAAATATATATTAGGTTCATTAGATACACATATATTAATATTTAATACATATATATATAATAATATTATATAGTATATATATAATATATATGTTTATAATATATATAATATAAAGAATATATAGAATACATAGAAACTATAATATATCAACTATAATATATCAACTATAATATATAGTATAATATATATTATAATATACATATATATCTGATGAACCTAATAAAAATGTCTGTAGATATACATGCACACACACATATATATACATATTTATCGTTGATTAGAATCTAAGCAGAGGACATTTCTCTTGTAAACTACTGACCTGCCTTATGCCATTACTCCTTGCCTTATAAGTTATACAAGTAAAATTAAAGCGACAAGTAACAATTTTGTATGTATTTGGTTTGACTCAGCCGAAGATCAAAACACACCGGAAGTGAGTACTTCCAGTACCGGAAGTGAGTCATGTCATGGTGTAGGTATGTACAGGATGGCAACATCAGAGGGAACTCACTTCCGGTACAAGAAGTACTCACTTCCGGTACACTTCCTGTACCGGAAGTGAGTATCCCTCCGGAAGTGAGTACTTCCTGTACCGGAAGTGAGTGTCCCTCTGATGTTGCCATCCTGTAGCTGCCTACACCATGACATGATTGAAGACATACAATTACAAATGATGCACCTGGTCGTATAGGGAGGTCTACTGCTGTGTTATCTACTTTTCAAATTTTAATAAATACTTTTTTTTCTCTCTCCAGAAATTACAGGGTAGATTACGCTGTGAATGAGCGAAGAAGTGGGTGTTCGCAGTTTCGTGTACATGCACGTATCTCGGCAAAGCACACGGCGCACGTCTTGCAGTGTATTGATTACAAGGAGCATCGCCCTGCTTTAATGCTATTTCCCGAGACACTGCCTGGGCCAGGCGACGCAAATAGACTTGGGGGCCACTCATTTATAACAAAGACCCTACAATACTAAGACGGCTCACTCAGCCTGTACTCTGTAATCAAAATGATCAAACCCACCACTTGGTGCGCTGGCTGTTCTCTTGGTTAAACAGGTGCTATATTATATGTATAAATGTATAATATGAATGTGAAAGATGTGTGATGATGGCGATGCTGATGATGATGCTTATAATGATGGGTATTTGTTCATAGCAATTTCATATTGATGTGTATTCATACTTACCTATCTCATGTATACTATAATTGTATGTGTTTACATGTGAAACACCAACCAGCAGCCGGGCTGCTCAAACTCACCACAAGGTGGCACTGCAAAATTTACATTACCATGGGAGAGATAGGGAGTGAGCCGTCTTAGTATTATAGGGTCTTTGTTTATAACCAGCGGCAATTTGTGAATACAAAGTGTGGATGTCCTGTAATTTACAAATGACACCCAGGGTTATCTGATCACATACACCTCCGAAAGCAGTGGTGGAGTCGCAGTTTCTTGGTTTTTGTTTACACTAGCAACATCTGAGGTAGGAAATTGACTCGTGTCACTGCACACTCGGGGTGCCTTTATAATTATAGTGCTGACCTACTTGGAGTTGGAGACCGGGCCGCCAGCACCATTTCCCGATATCCCACCAAAGGCCAATATGTAATAGACATCTACATATTATAACTTATATATTAATATGTAATATATAATATGTATGGCATGTATATGTATGGTATGCATGAAATGTACGGTATGCATGATATGTATGATGTATATAATATATATATAATATGATATATAAATATCACATATATGATATATATGATATACATAACATGTAATATATATATAATATATGTTTGATATATATGATAGTATATGATATATATAATACTATATATAATATATATGCAATATATATTATTAATGCCGAGCATCGGGCTAGGTAGCTACAAGCATCAACGTTGTGAATCATTGTGTAAAAATATACGGTCTTTCGGTCGTAATAGATGAGCTTGGAATCATCAATATCTGGGGCGAGGGAGTTGGGGACCATTGTTTTGTAATAGCGATGCAATGTGTGCCCACTTGCTGTGTGACATACAAATATCTGTGTGGAAATGCTATGTCGCGCAGTCACCCGGATTGCGGTATAATGTCCGGATATTAAGATATGATTATTAATTATAGAAATGTTCCCTCCATGCACCAGGAAGAGTGCAAATGGAGGAGGAGCATATATTAATGTTTATTGTAACTATATGACGACTACTTGTTACCACAGGACCGCTGGGTAAGCACACCCAGCCATTCTGCATATATATTAGGGACACCACCTGCCCTGGGGTTGAGTCCCAGGCTGCAGAGGTGTCTGATTGGCTGGCTATTTGAGCCCAGTCACCCTTGTACTCCTTACACTTGCTAGACAGGGACAGAATCCAAAAGACGCAGTTCACTACTGAGCTGTGTGTAACACCCATGGGACTTAGGTTCAATGGGCTGTAGCCACTGAATTAGACTGAACAAGCAGGAACCATGTGGGTCTGTGTGGCAGGTTGTAAGTGAGTCAGGGTGGCAGGTCACTACTAAGTGAATAAGAGTTGTAGCAATAAAGCTCAACTGTATCACTGTCAATGTTGCGTGACTTGTCTCCCTTTCTTTCTTATGAGTTGTGTTTTGGTATTTAGTGGGGGGAGACTGGCAGACAGTTGCCAGGATCCTCCTGATAGTAGTGAGTATAAGATGAGTAACTGCAATGGCCAGCAGTAATTCTTCAATTAGATGGTGTTCTCTGTGGCGGAGTGGTTAGAGTGTCTGACTTTTTTCTAGGTCAGACTCCTAATCTGAGGGTCGGCGGTTTGATTCCCCTTGCCCCCAGCTCTGCCAATTTGGATTTCCATCGCTGTGTATAACTTACAGCGTCATCAAAGGCCAGTTGCTCTCATACCATGTCTATGTGGTGTGGGAGGTTAAAAATCCCTTGGGTCGGTAAAAGTGTAGGCTCGGGCTTTCTATCGACCAGCAGTGGAATGAGGAAGACCAGTCGTCTATGACTGAAATTTCCCCTGCTTAAACAACTAATGGACCCCCCAAAAAAAAAAATTTAAAAAAAAGTTTAACTAAGCTGTGGTTCAAACCCACGACCTCCCGCACGGGAAGCAAACCAGTGCTCGGATGGAAGAGCTACCGTGCTTCTTTTCTTTCTCTCCCTTTCCTAAAGTTCCCACGAAGGATATCTAAAAAGTGCATTCCAATTCCCTATAATTTAAAGCGCAGAAAAATAAATGTAGGCAGAAACCGATAAATTCAATGAGCACGGCTATACACACACACCTGTACGCTAGTTACATACATATAGTGTATCTTAGAACGTTGATGTATGTCCACAAGCCGGGGTCATCCCCTCAAATCACCCACGAGCAGGCGCGCACTCCAGGCGAAAATAACAGGAATGCTCGTTCCCAAACTTCTATTTAATTACCCAAATAACATTTTTTACCGAAGGACATTTTAATGGAATAAATAGCAGCTCCATAGAATATAAGCGGCTTCTTTGTGAACGTGATAAGCGTTATTTTATGGTCAAATAGAAGTGGGATATATTTTGAAAATGTGGAACCAGCGTGGGTTCAACTCGCGCCGTCGGATTAGAGTGACGGATGTGGGCGGATGCCATGTGTAGCCCGACACTACCCGCACCCAGGTGTGGCCTAAAGGTGGGCACAGCTAAGTACAGGTGGGCACAGGCACACCTGAGAGCCTCCGGGCATTGCAGACGGTCTGTTACTAACCACTGTCAAGGCAAAGTCACACAAACCAATGTGAGACGATCGTGTACGTCCACACCCCAAAGCGTAGGCTAATTTATAACGCTTCATATATGATTGGTTGCTTGGTTGTTGGAGTTTTACATCCTGGCAACATTTATGGTCATATCAGGACGGGTACCGAGTTGTGCCAGTGCACACTCGTTGCGACTTTATAGTCCTTCCCCTTGGGTTGGTTGGTTGTTGGATTTTTACGTCCTGTCAAAATCTAAAGGCCCTGTCACATTACGACGCATCTTGCCAATGCGTAAAATCACTTTTGTATGTCGAGATGCGTCAAACTTTTCGGCGTGGGGGGCACAGTTTGATGTATACATACCGCATACATAGCGTATGGCCAACATATGGCCAATGTATGGCTAACATGCCTCCTGGCGAAAAAAGCTTGAAGTACACTTACGTACATTCGCAGAATGCCGGTGAACGTTATATACATATTTTGATCACCAGAACTACGCCTCATATGTTACATACATCAAGACACGGTGGAGAAATGCGAACCATATGTTAGATGTACGTTAGACGTACATTATCCATACGTTCTCCGTACACGGAATTTATATTTCCACTGACTTTAATGTAGGTCAACATAGTGCAACATTGTGAACAACATAATCTAACGTATGCCTAACGTATATATAATTTATATTCTGATGGACTGCGCCCTACTCTGCTTGAGGAATAAAAAGGAGTAACGCTGAGATAGCTTTGAACCCCAGACTGTTCCCTGGTTTATTCTGCCGAGGATGGAATAGAGAAGTGACCTGTCACTGCCCAGCCGGGTAGCATGTAACCTTTCTTAGGGTGGCGCCTAGCAATCGGTGGAACAGTCCACCATAGGGACTCTTCCTGATAGCTTGCTGCCACCTGTTGTTAATTCTTAGCAAACACCCGACTAGACAATTCTGTCCGTTGCTCAATCCAGCATTTTAATAAGTACACCAGTATCTAAATTGGGTGTGTGGGATCAGATCTAGTTAAGTGTTTTGGTATCGAAAAATTGATACTTTCATCGGACTATGCAGCTTTAAAGTTGCACAATCCGATGAAAGCCTAACATTTTCAAAACTGAAACACTCATCTAGATGTGATCCTACATGTCCAACTTAGATACGCGTACACTCAGTAGACGCACCAAGCATAGTTTGCTGCATTTAAAAGGGCTGTCACACTACGACGTATGGCCTTAGCGTATGCCGGTGTATGCGATTTTCGACCAACACATTGGCATATGGCATCATACGTTATGTATATGTTGGGCATACGTTGAGTACACTCGGGATACGGCGTCATAGGTCGGGGTAGGTAGAGCCGCTAAAAAATGTTTGTGCATGTTCAAAATGTTCAACGTATGTTGCCATATGGCTCATACGTTTCTCATACGCTCGGTGTACGCTCAGCGTATGTTATGCACATGTTACGGGTAGGTCGGGATAGGTCGGAACACATTAGCTGTACATTCAGCCTGTTGGTAATGTGCAGTCCGCATACAGCCAACAGATGCATAACATACTCCAAACATACTTCGAATGTATGCCTGCTGTATCTCCAGCATACTTAACATATGCGCCATACTTCTAGCGATGGAGTAACGTACATAACTTTGGTCAGCGTACCGGCAGCATATGCGAACGTTTTGTGAGGCACATGAACGCTCTCAATAGGTCAAAGAAACGTTCTGCATACTTTAAGTACATTGTGTGTACGCCCATTTTTATCCCTCGCGGCATGAAAAGTTTGGCCTTATGCCAACCTCTTTTGATTTGAAATTTATTTCAACACGTTATGCACATGCCGGCGCCATACGTCATAGCGTGACATGGCCTTAAGTAATACTAAGTTAATGCAATCAAATCTGTTACTGCTGAAGTCAATGATGTGGAAATTTCGACATGCACTCAAAAATTAACTTAGCTTAATTATTTATACTCAAAGTGACTTCGAACTAAAGTAAGATGGGTTATTTTATAATGATCAATCTAATATATTTATCTATTAAAACAATGACAGAAATTCCAAATAATGGACTATGTAATTTTATTGATCATCATGCTGTCGGTCGCGATGCGACAAAGACTGCTTTCATTACTTGACTGCCGCTCCCCGGTATGGTGTTTTGTGCGGTTGTACATTTCATGAAAGCTGCCTGCAAAAGTGTTAAAGTGCTGCTGGCTTTTGCAAGTTACAAGCCGCACTCTCTCGGGGAGCAAATAGAGGTTTTACACCGGCAAGAACATGTCCAGACAGGCGCAAAACTATTTTATTGATATGGTTAGTGTTTAGTACACCCACTATGTAACTTATGTGTAATGTTTAGTACACCCTGACGTTTCCAAGGACAAATCGCTGAATGCCCAGCTGATGAGTATGTGTGGGGAGAGACAGGGGAGAGAG
>CM059192.1:73817376-73862176 GCA_030323885.1 Branchipolynoe longqiensis
AGAGCTACCGTGCTTCTTTTCTTTCTCTCCCTTTCCTAAAGTTCCCACGAAGGATATCTAAAAAGTGCATTCCAATTCCCTATAATTTAAAGCGCAGAAAAATAAATGTAGGCAGAAACCGATAAATTCAATGAGCACGGCTATACACACACACCTGTACGCTAGTTACATACATATAGTGTATCTTAGAACGTTGATGTATGTCCACAAGCCGGGGTCATCCCCTCAAATCACCCACGAGCAGGCGCGCACTCCAGGCGAAAATAACAGGAATGCTCGTTCCCAAACTTCTATTTAATTACCCAAATAACATTTTTTACCGAAGGACATTTTAATGGAATAAATAGCAGCTCCATAGAATATAAGCGGCTTCTTTGTGAACGTGATAAGCGTTATTTTATGGTCAAATAGAAGTGGGATATATTTTGAAAATGTGGAACCAGCGTGGGTTCAACTCGCGCCGTCGGATTAGAGTGACGGATGTGGGCGGATGCCATGTGTAGCCCGACACTACCCGCACCCAGGTGTGGCCTAAAGGTGGGCACAGCTAAGTACAGGTGGGCACAGGCACACCTGAGAGCCTCCGGGCATTGCAGACGGTCTGTTACTAACCACTGTCAAGGCAAAGTCACACAAACCAATGTGAGACGATCGTGTACGTCCACACCCCAAAGCGTAGGCTAATTTATAACGCTTCATATATGATTGGTTGCTTGGTTGTTGGAGTTTTACATCCTGGCAACATTTATGGTCATATCAGGACGGGTACCGAGTTGTGCCAGTGCACACTCGTTGCGACTTTATAGTCCTTCCCCTTGGGTTGGTTGGTTGTTGGATTTTTACGTCCTGTCAAAATCTAAAGGCCCTGTCACATTACGACGCATCTTGCCAATGCGTAAAATCACTTTTGTATGTCGAGATGCGTCAAACTTTTCGGCGTGGGGGGCACAGTTTGATGTATACATACCGCATACATAGCGTATGGCCAACATATGGCCAATGTATGGCTAACATGCCTCCTGGCGAAAAAAGCTTGAAGTACACTTACGTACATTCGCAGAATGCCGGTGAACGTTATATACATATTTTGATCACCAGAACTACGCCTCATATGTTACATACATCAAGACACGGTGGAGAAATGCGAACCATATGTTAGATGTACGTTAGACGTGCATTATCCATACGTTCTCCGTACACGGAATTTATATTTCCACTGACTTTAATGTAGGTCAACATAGTGCAACATTGTGAACAACATAATCTAACGTATGCCTAACGTATATATAATTTATATTCTGATGGACTGCGCCCTACTCTGCTTGAGGAATAAAAAGGAGTAACGCTGAGATAGCTTTGAACCCCAGACTGTTCCCTGGTTTATTCTGCCGAGGATGGAATAGAGAAGTGACCTGTCACTGCCCAGCCGGGTAGCATGTAACCTTTCTTAGGGTGGCGCCTAGCAATCGGTGGAACAGTCCACCATAGGGACTCTTCCTGATAGCTTGCTGCCACCTGTTGTTAATTCTTAGCAAACACCCGACTAGACAATTCTGTCCGTTGCTCAATCCAGCATTTTAATAAGTACACCAGTATCTAAATTGGGTGTGTGGGATCAGATCTAGTTAAGTGTTTTGGTATCGAAAAATTGATACTTTCATCGGACTATGCAGCTTTAAAGTTGCACAATCCGATGAAAGCCTAACATTTTCAAAACTGAAACACTCATCTAGATGTGATCCTACATGTCCAACTTAGATACGCGTACACTCAGTAGACGCACCAAGCATAGTTTGCTGCATTTAAAAGGGCTGTCACACTACGACGTATGGCCTTAGCGTATGCCGGTGTATGCGATTTTCGACCAACACATTGGCATATGGCATCATACGTTATGTATATGTTGGGCATACGTTGAGTACACTCGGGATACGGCGTCATAGGTCGGGGTAGGTAGAGCCGCTAAAAAATGTTTGTGCATGTTCAAAATGTTCAACGTATGTTGCCATATGGCTCATACGTTTCTCATACGCTCGGTGTACGCTCAGCGTATGTTATGCACATGTTACGGGTAGGTCGGGATAGGTCGGAACACATTAGCTGTACATTCAGCCTGTTGGTAATGTGCAGTCCGCATACAGCCAACAGATGCATAACATACTCCAAACATACTTCGAATGTATGCCTGCTGTATCTCCAGCATACTTAACATATGCGCCATACTTCTAGCGATGGAGTAACGTACATAACTTTGGTCAGCGTACCGGCAGCATATGCGAACGTTTTGTGAGGCACATGAACGCTCTCAATAGGTCAAAGAAACGTTCTGCATACTTTAAGTACGTTGTGTGTACGCCCATTTTTATCCCTCGCGGCGTGAAAAGTTTGGCCTTATGCCAACCTCTTTTGATTTGAAATTTATTTCAACACGTTATGCACATGCCGGCGCCATACGTCATCAGGTTGGAGAGCTTACCTCGATCGGGCTACAGTGGTTAAATACTTCATTCGAGCCCCGGTTCAATTTCCAAGGTCGAATTTTATATAGGATTAGTTAGCAGGTTCAAAAATATGGTTATGGCACACTGAGTTTTGGGAAGTTAACATATTGGAATACATCACTAGAAAGCCAAAAATTATATCTAATTTCCTGGATCTTCATAGGACATTTAGTTGGGACCGGATTGAGTAAATTAACAGTGAATATTAGGAAATAATTCAGTAGTTACAACACATGGCTATAGGACAGAACTGCCCATATTATAACTGTGTTGGTATAGCCATAAATCCCAAACAATAGAGGAACCTCCAGCCAACAATAGGGGTATATGCTGGTCTGTGGCCCACTCATATACTTCTACTTGCCACTGGGGGAGGTCCTGTGGGGACTGTTGTGCATCATGTAGATATATTTTTTGCATACCAATATATATATGCATAATAAATAATTCACTGTGATTATGCATCTGATGCATAATCACCACAAAGATGCTGGTACAACATTAAGAAAAACCTACCTTAAATATTATTGTATTTGATTTATTTTATTGTTGTGACAGCATATATACATATATACACATATACATATATACACACATATACATATATTAATAAACACTTTATCGATTTAAAACGTTATGTATAGCCTCTCAGCTTCCCAGTTCCGAGCCTCCCTCCACCACATCCCACATATTTGAATAGAAGTAAAAAGTAATAAACAAAACTAAAATACATGAAATAAAAATGCCAACCACTCAGCAAATATATGTTTATATATGGATACAATACAACCCCGTTAAACCAAGCTCGGTTAAACCAAACGATCAGTTAATCCAAACTTTTTTGGGCGGCCCGCAAAATACTACTATTTATCATATAAAAAAGTTGGTTAAACCAAAGTTGTTTAATCCAAATTATCAGACCTGACTTTACCCGTCGGGTCAACTCAGGTCAGGTCAAGTCGGGTCGGATCAAGTCGGTTCGGGTCAATTCGGGCAGGTGAAGTCAGGTCGGGTGAAGTCGGTGAGGGTGAAGTCGGCTGGGGTCAGGTGAAGTCGGGTCGGGTGAAGTCAGGTCGGGTGAAGCCGGGTCGATTAAAGTCGGGTCGGGTGAAGTCGGGTCGGGTGAACTCGGGTCGGTTCAACTTGTGTCGGTTCAAGACGGGTCGGTTCAAGTAGGGTCGGGTCAAGCAATGTCGGGTCAGCTAAAGCCGGATCGGGTAAAGTCGGGTCGGGTAAATTCGGGATGGGTAAAGTTGTGTCGGCTAAAGTCGGGTCGGCTAAAGTCAGGTCTGGTAAAGTCGGGTCTGGTAAAGTCGGGTCCGGAAAGTCGGGTCTGGTAAAGTCGGGTCCGGTAAAGTTGGGTCCGGTAAAGTCATGTCTGGTAAAGTCAGGTCGGGCAAAGGAGAGTCGGGTAAAGTAGAGTAGGGTAAAGTAGAGTCACGTAAAGTCAGGTCGGGTAAAGTCATGTCGGGTAACGTCAAGTATTATTGCCATTTTTATCATTATATATTTGTTATTATTATCATCGTTATTATCATTATTATAATTGTTATTATCATTATTGTTGTCATTATTATTACTGTATTATTTTAATCATTATTGGCATTATTTTTAGATTTACATATACATGTATGTATACATATAATATATATATATATAGATATAAATATACATTACACATACATATGTGTATACATATAAATATATACATATTACATATGCACCTATGTGTATATATGTCTATATATACATGCATTCACATCTACATATATGTATACATATATACATATGGAGACCTATATATGTGACTACATATGTGACTACATAATTATATATATATATATATATATGTGAATACATACTGTATTTAGAGATGACTGCATCACATATTGTAGAGTGGTCCTCCATTTGTCACTGGTAAGTTAACCCATGTGTAGTCTGTTTCACTCTCAGACTTATTGCAAGGGGCCTAAGCTCTGACACTTTAACACTCAGATTTTAACCAAAAACTGCCAAGGAAAGCTTTCACACCTCAGGTTGCCAATGGTTCTCTGGGCTGCACCTCCACTGACAGCTGAGCTCACTGAGTGTGAATGTGTCAGAGCTTATGCCCTTTGAATAGGTGTGAGAGTGGATTGGATTTGGTTTATAAGGGTCTGTGCCACAGTGCACTGCACACACATATTTCTGAAGGCACACACTACACAACAGTCAACTTGTTACTTGCAAATGGATTACCATTGTGAAGGATCTGGCACAGTCATCCTTACATTTAGGAACACTGGTAAGTTATTCTTCACCTGATATTGCAATATTATTTATATATTATATATAATATATACGTATACAGACATATATACATGACTACACATATGCATATAAATACATATTGTATTTAGAGATGACTGCATATAGATATCTTAGAGTGGTCCTCCATTTGTCACTGCTAAGTTAATCCATATGTCTGTATGTAGTCTGTGTCACTATCAGACTTATTGCAACAATGCAAGGGGCCTAAGCTCTGACACTTTCACACTCAGATTTTAACCAAACACTGCCATTACCCTAAATAACATTCCGTTTATATTTAATTTATTTTTGATTATGCATGTACATGTACACATACTTTTAAAGCTATATGTATATATGCATATATGCACATACATATGTATGTATAGATGTGTATGTATATGTATGTATGTATATATGTATATATATGTATATATATGTATGTTAATATATATGTATATGTATGTATGTATATGTATGTATATGTATAACATTTATAATAGGCATAGGGGGTTTGGGTTTCCGGGGGTGTGGGAGAGGAGATGGCAGCCTATCGGCGCCGGGAATACCGGCTTCCCAGCACCAGGGTTCCCAGCCTCCCGGCGTCGAGACTCCCGACACTAGGCCTCAATTCAAATAATATAAATATTAATCAAATGTGATAACCAACAATAAAATAAATGAAATATGAATGCAATAATATACAGGGTAAGTTTTTATTAATGTTGCTGTACCAGCAAGAAATGCCATATTTGTGGGGATTATGTATGTATATGTATATATATGTATGTATATGTATGTATGTGTATGTATATGTATGTATGTATATGTATGTATATGTATGCATATGTATATTCATTCATTCAATTCAGACTCATGACTATGGTAGTTACATAATATGTATGTTTATATGCGTATATGTATGTATATGTATATATATGAATGTATATGAATGTATATGAAATATGTGTATATATATGTATGTATAGGTATGCATAGGTATATGTATAGCATTTATAATAGGCATACAGGGTTCGGGTTCGAGGTGGGAGGAGATGGCAGCCTATCGGCGCAAGGAATCCTGGCTTCCTGGTGCCAGGGTTCCCGGCCTCCCGGCGCCGAGACTCCTGGCACCAGGCCTCAATTCAAATAATATAAATATAAATAAAATGTGATAACCAACAATAAATTAAATAAAATATAAATGCAATAATATACAGAGTAAGTTGAATGTTAATGTTGCTGTAACAGCAAGAAATGCCATATTTGTGGGGATTATGCATCAGATGCATAATTACAGTGTTATTTATGAGCATAGCTTACTGACCTCCTGTGAATAGAAATAAAAAGTGAACCAACAATAAAATAAATCAAATACAATAATATTTAAGGTAGGTTTTTCTTAATGTTGTACCAGCAAGACAAGCCATATTTGTGGTGATTATGCATCAGATGCATAATCACAGTGAATTATTTCTTATGCATATATATATATTGGTATGCAAAAAATATATCTAAATGATGTACAACAGTCCCCACAGGACCTCCCCCAGTGGCAAGTGGAAGTATATGAGTGGGCCACAGACCAGCATATACCCCCATGGTTGACTGGAGGTTCCTCTATTGTTTGGGATTAATGGCTATACCAACACAGTACTATCATGGGCAGTTCTGTCCTGTAGACATATGTTGTAACTACTGAATTATTTCCTAATATTCACTGTTAATTTACTCAATCCGGTCCCAACTAAATGTCCTTTCAATATTCAGGAAATTAGATATAATTTTTGGCTTTCTAGTGATGTATTCCAATATGTAAACTTCCCAAAACTCAGTGTGCCATAACCATATTTTTGAACCTGCTATCTAATCCTATATAAAATTCGACCTTGGAAATTGAACCGGTACTCGAATGAGGTACTTTAACCACCATAGCCCGAACGAGGTAAGCTCTCCAACCTGGTCATAGCGTGACATGGCCTTAAGTAATACTAAGTTAATGCAATCAAATCTGTTACTGCTGAAGTCAATGATGTGGAAATTTCGACATGCACTCAAAAATTAACTTAGCTTAATTATTTATACTCAAAGTGACTTCGAACTAAAGTAAGATGGGTTATTTTATAATGATCAATCTAATATATTTATCTATTAAAACAATGACAGAAATTCCAAATAATGGACTATGTAATTTTATTGATCATCATGCTGTCGGTCGCGATGCGACAAAGACTGCTTTCATTACTTGACTGCCGCTCCCCGGTATGGTGTTTTGTGCGGTTGTACATTTCATGAAAGCTGCCTGCAAAAGTGTTAAAGTGCTGCTGGCTTTTGCAAGTTACAAGCCGCACTCTCTCGGGGAGCAAATAGAGGTTTTACACCGGCAAGAACATGTCCAGACAGGCGCAAAACTATTTTATTGATATGGTTAGTGTTTAGTACACCCACTATGTAACTTATGTGTAATGTTTAGTACACCCTGACGTTTCCAAGGACAAATCGCTGAATGCCCAGCTGATGAGTATGTGTGGGGAGAGACAGGGGAGAGAGGAGAGGGGGGAGGGGGGGGGGAGCGGAGAGCGAGATGAAGAGGGGAGAGGGAGTGGGAGTGGGGAGGGGGCAGTGGAGAAGGGGAAGGTGGTAGTGGAAATGGGAGGGGGAGATTGGAGGGGGAAGGGGGAGATTTGGAGGGTGAGGGGAACGGGGAAGGGGAGAGGAGAGGGGGTGGGAGCGGAGACATGGGGGGGAGAGGTGGGGAAAGGGGGGGGGAGACGGAGAGTGGGAGGGGGGGGGGAGAGGGAGCGGATGGGGGGGGAGGGGGTAGGAGGTGATGTGGAGAGGGGGAGTTGGGAATGGTGAGGGGGGAGGGGGTAGGGGGAGGGGGATGTGGAGAGGGGAGGGGAGAGGGGAGCGGAGAGGGAGGGGGGAGTGGGAGCAGAGGGGGGCGAGGGGGGAGCAGAAAGGGGAGGGGGAGATTGGGAGGGAGAGGAGGCGGGAGGAGAGATGGGGGAGGAGAAGGCGAGCGGAGAGGAGGGAGGGGGAGGGGGGGGGGGAGAGCGGAGAGGAAGGAGGAAGGAGGGAGGGGGAGGGGGAGCGGAGAGGAGGGAGTGGCACTTTTAAGTTGTCAAGACTTGGTCGTAATGCTCGCATTGCGGTTGATGCGAGGCGAGGGAGGCCCCCCCCCCCCCCACCATACCTTCCTCCAGCCGTTGGCCATTACCTAATCTCCCTCCAGACACTCTACTCCTCCACTCCTTTTTCCCCACCCACCATCCCTATACACCAACTCTCCATCATAGGGTGGAGGGCTCCTCGGATTCACCTCCCGGACCCAACTATTAGACATTACTATTATTGACATTTACCTTATTTCCATGATGATACCTCATATTGATTCTTCCATGCTGATAACTCATATATTACACATTACATTGCTCCAGCAAATCCGCATTCTACGTCAGTCACATTTGTAGCAGCTCGCTACATTGTGTGGCAAGTACCACATACATGTCACTTGTATAGATACAATGAAAAGACTTCATCTTATTTAATAGTACCATTCTCAATAGAGCAGTTTATCGCTCCCTAAACATTATTTTTTAACCAATCAGAACCCAGCCATCAATGAGGGAAATTCTTTTAAAAATAATACACAAAACATTGGTTGGTTGGTTGTTGGAGTTTTACGTCCTGGCAACATCTAAGGTCATATCAGGATGGGTACCTACTTGTGACAGTGCACACTCAAGGTGACTTCATAGTGCTGCCCCACTGGGAGACCAGGCCATCAGTACCGTGATCTGATATCCCATTCAGTCATATTATCCTGACACTGAGCCAACCAGTCCTTGTACTATCTTAATAATGCAGAGTGCCTTACTAGGAAGCGACAAGTATTAATTTATAAGTCATTGGTTTGACTCGACCAGGGTTCGAATCCCACGATATACCAACACGGGAGACGGACGCTCAACGCATTCGGTCATCCCGTCTGGTACGGTCACACAAAATATATATACAGTAAAACCTCTCTATACCAACCCCTCCACAGATCGACCACTCCCCTATATCGATCGCTTTATTTGGGTCCCAACAATACCATTGTAAGGATATTCTAACTCTCTAAACCTACCACCTCCCTAAATGGACCACTTAAAGTCTGTCCCATGGTCGGTCGATTTCGAGAGGTTTTACTGTATATACATAATATTATGTCTATTATATATGGATATCTATTCACATACATACATATATTTGAATATATATATATATAAATATATATATATATATATATATATATATATATATATATATATATGAGTCAGCCTCACGAAAATGGGGCAATTAGTGGTCAATTTAAGATGTCGGCATCGCAATTCTTAAAGTGTAGTGCATTTCTTTGTTTCATATTAAATTATCCTAGAAACAAATAAAGTTGTTGTATTTTCTCTACCTTTACATTCAGGATAAATATAATGACTTTCCAACACCTATGTCAATGCTAAACTATAATTATACCGATCGACGCCGACATCCAATGCTCGACGCCGACAATTTTAACAGATGTCGGTGTCACAATTCTTAAAGTGTAGTGCATTTCTTTGTTTCATATTAAATTATCCTAGAAACAAATAAGGTTGTTGTATTTTCTCTATGTTTACATTCAGGATAAATTTAATGACTTTCCAATACCTATGTCAATGCTAAACTATAATTATACCGATCAACGCCAAGATCCAATGCTCGACGCCGATATCTTTCCCCAATTGGCCTATTTTCATGAGTCTGACTCATATATATATATATATATATATATATATATATATATATATTCAAATTATGCCTGTTTCAGAGTATAAGAAACTTGAGATATTACTTTGCCTTTATCTGCAAGGAAACAATTATCCTGATTTCTATCGCCATGACCCATTTTCTTTAACCATTGCTTCAACTTGCTTGGTTGTTACTAAAATACCATGTGGGGATGCAGCATCAACTATGCATTGACCATAAAATGTCAACGATTTGCAATGGGAACTACAATTGACCGAGTCGAATTAGTGAGCTATCAAAATCACCAAAAGTGAAATAAATCTAACGAAGGCAGGCTATTTCTGTAATGTAAAGATTTTTTTTTTTTAATAAAAGAAAACAACGTGATATTTTTCTCTCTTGCATAGTGTGATTAAAGCATCACATTTTCAAAAGCAAAACATTTATCTAGCTTTGAACCTACATATTGTAGTAGTCTGTACATGAGCCCTACTATCACGTGGTAGTGCTGGAGACACCTATGCAGTTACACTGAACTGCGCGATGTGGGATCTGGTGGGCGAGGGGGCGTGTCAGATGACTGTGGACGCCGCGGAGGGCAGATTGGTTCAATAAACCAAGGCGAAGCGTTGGCGTTCTTCCGTGTGTGCGTGGCAGTGTGAGAGTCGGAGGGCCGTGGGCCATTACAATATCCAATTTACATACCATTGTGCTGATTAATATTAGGCATTTCTTCCTGTATAGAAGGGAATACTAAGTCAACAAATATAAGGTATTACTGCTGAAGCCTATGGGGGAAGAGTTTTAACAAGCACGCCAAAATTAATTTAGCATGTTTAGTTACACTTCAAGTATTTGCTAAGTTATGGCCCTGTTAGACTACGACGTAATGACGTCAACGTAGGGAGAATGTGAAGAACGTTGAACTTCTCGGCGTAGAATGCAATTTTGGGCACAAATTGAACATGGATGCAGCGTAGTGGACGAGAGCGTAACGTCGGTAAAGCATAGTGATACCGTCATTCAACGAGAGAGGACAACGTCACTACGCTCACGGAACGTTATGAACGTTATTCCATCGCCAGAAGAACGTTACGTGACGTTACCTACGTCATGAGACGTTGAACGTACGTTGAATGCACGTTCTCCTGACGTTCTCCTGATGTTCTCCTGACGTTCTCCTGACGTTCTCCTGACGTTCCCATTACACCACGTGGGCATTTGCACTCGGTTTAATGTGGGTCAACATAGTGGAACGTAGTTGAACGTAGTGAGCAGCGTTGGAAAAACGTCCGTTTAATGTCATTGACGTTCACTGAACGTGAACAGAACGTACGGTGAACGCAAACCCTTACGTTTGAGCTACGTCAACATTTTTGAACATGTCCAAAACCTCGACGTTGCTCGATGTAACACGACGTAATATGACGTAGCTCGACGTCAGTCTGACGTCATTATGACGTCATCATAACGTAATCCAACGTACATCAATGTAATGAGGAAAAATAGCCACGTTAGGCTCACGTTCGCTCGTTACGTCATAGTGTGACAGGGGTATTAGTCGTCTTAAAGCAAATGACTTCAAACTAGAAGTAAGGTAGATTATAACAATCAACCTAATATATTAACTCAGAAAATGGCAGAAACTCAAAACCATCGGACCATGCAACTTTAAGAATTAACCCCCCTGCCAGAAAACAACCCGATCACATCAAATCCAAACAAAAACCAACTACCTATTACGTACAAGCCTATAATATGTAAATAGAGTATATTAGTCTAGAATTAAGTGTAGGAAAAAATAAAAAGAGGAAGACTCTTACCAAGAAAGTCCAAAAAAAATTAACATAGATCACTAACCACAAACCATAATCTTAAGAAACACAGACCGATAACTGCCCAGCATTGAAAACAAGCTCGATCATCCGAGCTTATATGCTATCGACAGCATAAACATCCCATCAAAAAATATATATAAATAAAAAATTGTAAAATTTGTGAAATTTAATACATTTAAATATATTTTCGCGACCTATATGGATAAGCAGCTGATAGGGCTGGCCCGGCGAGACCACTTATTGTTAATATATTATCCTCTCCTCACCCCACATACCACACATCTGACTTCTAAGTGGGGCTAATCTTTACGGACCTCTAGTCACATCCAAACACCCTTGTGGACAAAAAGAAATGTGGGAAAGAGTTGTCGGGGGGGGGGGGGGCGCAAGTGTGTGTGTCGGGGTGGTGGGTGGGGGGTGGGGGTGGGGAGAAATGGCGTGGCTTGGCAGAGAGGTGGCAAGACTCATGTGTGGTGTTCTCTATAGCGGAATGGTTAGAGTGACTTTTTTCTAGCTCAGACTCTTAATCTGAAGGTCGGTGGTTCGACTCCCCATGCCATCACCTGTGCCAATTCGGATTTCCACCGCTGTGTATAATGTTATAGCATCATCATATGCCAGTTGCTCTCATACCATTTTTATGTGGTGTGGGAGGTTAAAAAATCCCTTGGGTCGGTAAAGTTGTAGGCTCGGTTTTTCCATCGAGGAACTGTCTAATGGTGAAAACAAGTCTATTCAGACTTATCCATGATAGGCAGTATCAAAAAGAAAAAAAGGGAAGTAGGCAGATATATTCGGTACTTGTCCTGATATGACCATAGATGTTGCTAGGGCGTAAAACCCCCAACAAAAAATGATCCTGTGTGTGCAGAAGGAGGGATACAGAGGGGCTGGGGGAGGGGGGTAAGGGGAAGAAGTCACAGACAAGTGAATAAGATGTGTAGGTTCCGTGAAATGGGAGCGGATGGGTCAGCACTACTGCATTAATGCCAGTATCTAACTACCGGACGCGTTGGTCCAATCAGTAGAGCGTGGGCCTCGCAGTTTGTCGCCTCGAAAATGGCCGCCCCCATAGGCGGTGGCCATTTGCAATGGAAAAGCTGCGATGTGATTGGCTGAAAAAACTGAACACGGTGGCCATTTTCAAGGCGCTTTTTGTCTCCTATCTGAAAAGGGAGACATCTCGGAGACGGACCCTGAACGGAAATAAGCCAACAAGCATCGCGGAGACATCTCGGAGACGGACCCTGAATGCGGCCCCAGTTTCTCACGGTCAGAGTAATCCACGGAATCGACTTGTGACAGTGCGCACTCATGGCGACTTTATAGTGCTGCCCCATTGGGAGACCAGGCTGCCGGCACAAAGTAACTGTTATTTTGAATGGTAACCTTTTGAGATATATGAATTGCAATATTGTCAAATTAGTTTTGGCAAGCACGCCAAAACTATCACACCATAGACTTCTGCAGTAACTGGTTCTACTAAATTGACTCAGTATTCCATTATATGCACACACAAAATGTTTGGTGAGCGCATCAGTATCTAAGTTAGATATGTAGAATCTAATCTAGATAATTATTTTCGGTTTAAACATTTGATACTTCATCGGACTATGCATCTTTAACTGTCGATAACTAATGAATTTCATCCATTGTGGTTCATTAAATCTAACACGCCTCAACAGTATGTACATCCCTTGTTGGATCATTTAGGAACTTTGCAGAAAAAATCGATGGATTGTTGATAGAACATCATCGGCTTTTCATTAGCGTGGCCTGTCGGTCAAATTGGGCAGCACGATAAATAGTGCCGGATTTGGGGGCCTTATACAAGATGGCGGCCGCGTCACTCAGCGTCTGAGGGAGATTAATACGCGCCGTGCAACCTTTGTCTACAGGCATGCCCTTTGTGCCACACGGGGTCCTCTCACACGGCGAGTGGTATTACTAACACTAGTAACAGCTTACCGACGGTTTCTATGCATTCAATAAGGTGTAGGGAGAGGGACGTAGCTCAGGCGGTACAGTGTCCACCTGTGAAGGTGTCGGTCATTCGTTCGATCCTGCTTAGTGGATGCATTTGCAGTGTGGGCTATTTTCCATTCCAACCAGTGGTCAAATAACTGGTTCAACAAAGGCTGTGATATGTGCTGTCCAGTCTGTTGGAAAGTGCATATAAAAGACCCCTTGCTGCTTATCTGAAAGACTAGCCTATGTGGCAGTGGCAAGTTTCCTCCAAAGAAATATGTCCGAAAGACCATATGTTTGATGTCCAATAGCTGATGATAAAAATCAATGTGCTCTAGAGGAGTCGTTAAATAAAACAAACTTTAACAACAAAAAAGACCCCTTGCTGCTTATCGGAAAGAGTAGCCGATGTGGCGGCAGCAGCTTTCCTCCAAAGAAATTTGTCAGAATGACCACACATTTGCTGATGATGAAAATCAATGTGCTCTAGAGGCGTCGTTAAATACAACTAGATTTATTTCAACAAGATGAGTCGGTGGAGGCACTGTGAGGGAAGGTGATAAAGATGAAACACTATTCGTGTATTTTTCTATTTTTTAAGCCCTAGTCACACCATTAGCGCCCACTTTGCGACTAAAGAACCGACTGGTCACCGACTGGTCGTCAAGCTATGAACATGGTAGGAGACCATATTGGTCGCAACGAGGGTTTTGGTGCAGCTGCTGCAACCAAGATACTCCTCTGGAGGTCATCAACCACTGATAGTGATAACCACATTGTGACCATTTTGTGACCAACCGTAATTTTTGGGGTCGCAAAGTAGTCACAAACACAGTGGCCGTATTCAATTATGACAGTCCAGACCAAGTCTTCAGAATTTCAAATAGAACACCCCGAAGTGAACCTAAAAATACACAGGCCGTGTGCAAAATGATCCGACTCTAATCACCCATTAGTACAAGTGCCACATGTTTTTTTAATGTTTGTTTAAAAAAATAAAATGTGACCCAGACTAATGAAATGGACATATATTATATAACTAAACGATAAATCCTATCTTGCTGTAGTTGTATTAGTTGTTTAAAGCTGCACAGTCTGATGAAATATCAAATTTTCAAAAACAAACCAATTATCTAAATTTGATTTTATATATCTAACTTACATACTGATGCACTTATTAAGCATTTGTTTCTGCGTAGAAGGCAATACTGAGTCAATTTAACAGAACCTGTTACTGCAAAAGTCTATGGTGTCAGAATTTTGGCAAGCTTGCCAAAACTAATTTTCCATGTTTGCACTCAAAATATCTCAAAAGTTTACCATTTAAAATAAAAGTAACTTTGAGCTAATGTAAAGTAGATACTAGTGGTCGATCTAATATATTTATCTCAGAAAAAATACAGAAATTCAAAACCATCCGACTATGCAACTTTAAAGACAACAAGTTTCGACTGACCCACCATTTTTTTCACCTCGAGTGCATTCGTTTATGCAACCTGGGGTTGTAGGGTCAAAGCATGAGCAAAAAAATGTGGTTGAGATGATCCGAGGTGATTAATCGATTACGGCCAATGTGACCGGGGTATAAAAAGAGTTTGGCATCTATGTGCAATACCTCATACCCCAGTCACACGAGAGCCAGCGTTTGCCGCCAACCTCCTGACGGCCAAAAGAATGCCAACCTCCCAGCGTCCCATTCGATACATTGATTAAAATACGTGGTCAACGCCAGATCGGTGCCAGATCGGCACTGGGTCAGTGCCGGGTCAGCACCAGGGCGGTGCCGGGTTGGGGAAAGGGCAGCGCCGACCACACGGTGAGTGCGGCACTGCATGTGTTGGCGCCGCCAGGTTGTCACCGGCAACTCGCCAACCAATAGGTCGGTGCCAGGTCGGCGGCAGGGCGCCAACCAGTTTTGAATGGCGCCGCCGGAACAGGATGCCAGGAGGTTGCAGGTGCAGCAACTGCAACCTCCTTGCATCCAAAATTTCCGAAATGGATGCTGGGAGGTTGCCATCCTCGCAGTGCCAGCACTTAAGGAGGGCGGGCGTAAGGAGGGTGCAATGAGGACATTTTGACATCGCAAATCGATCGTAAGCGAACGCAGGCCTCGTGTGACTGGGGTATAAGTCAAGTGCTTCTTGTTTTTTCTGTTCGTTCATTTAGGTTATAAATATTTTTTTATAACACGAACCCCACCGTACTGGCTAATACTATCTATTTACAAAATAATACTTGCCATCTGAAAACAGGCATTAACAAAATGCACGAGTTTTAAGTGAATACAGTTCGAATTAGCACATGTAGATGTAACTATAGACAGCTGATAAATCTACATACATGGATATGTATACATATATACATATTCAGTAAAACCTCTCTAAAACGACCGATATTGGGACCGACTTTAACTTAAGTGGTCCATTTAGGGAAGTGGCCGGTTTAAGGAGTTAGAATATGGTTAAAATAGTATTGTTCGGATCCAAATAAAGCGATCGATATAAGGAGTGGTCGATCTGTGGAGGTGGTTGGTTAGGAACGTTTTACTGTACATACATTCTGATATGACCATATATATAAGTACATGCATGCACAGATATAGTCTACATACATACATATGTCCATGTATACATATTTACCTAGGCACATGCATACACATATGTCTGTTTTAATTTAACCGTAGATGTTTCTAGGACGTATAGACCTCGATCAAACAAACTATACACATACATACATACATACATATACATACATACATAAAGGTATATATATATATATACATATTTATCTACGTACATAGATAGAGCAAGGCCTGGTTGGCTCAGTGTCAGGATGTGACTGAGTGGGATATCAGGGTCATGGTTCTAGCGGCATGGTCTCCCAGTGGGGCAGCACTATAACATTGCCATGAATGCAGTGTCACAAGTCGATATCCGTCCTGATATGACCCTAGATGTTGCTGGGATGTAAACAACAACAAACAAACAACACATATCTTCATACATACATATTTACCTACGAACATAGATACACATACAGTCAAACCTCTCTAACCGAACCACCTCCACAGATCGATCACTCCCCTATATCGATCGCTTTATTTGGGTCCTAACAATACCATTGTAACGATATTCTAACTCCCTAAAGTCAGTCCCAAGGTCGGTCGATTTAGAGAGGTTTTACTGTATATATAGATAAGTCCCTCAGGGCATGACCTTCACAACGTAATGATAAACGACACAACCGACGCGCCCTTTATAGCGAAATAGCGAACGGTAGACAGGAAGTGTGAATACTTATTTGTCTCTCATTTTTGCTTGAGTGCAAGTAAATAAGCAACACAAGGAGTAATTAGTAGCATGTGGTGAATAAGGGGTCAAATTTCCCTGGATCATCAGCCCATGCTTTTTATAATCTATTCTTGAATGAATTAATTGACTCTGCATCAATAACATTTTGTGGGAGACTGTTCCATATATTTATGATCCTGTTTGAGAAACTATGTTGCCTTAACTTTGAAATGGCTCTGGCTTTTACTATTTTGAGAGTATGGCCCCGACTGCCTTCTCTTTTATTCAAGGTGAACAATTTGTTCATATTTATTTTATCAAAACCCTTCATAATTTTAAATACTTCAATTATGTCACTTCTTTTCCTTCTGTAGGAAAGGGTAGGAAGTTTCAATTCCCTAAGCCTTTGTTCATAGGGTAGGGCCTTTATAACTGCAACTAATTTTGTTGCACGTCTCTGAACCTTTTCGATCTCCAGAATATCTTTCCGAAAAATTGGGCTCCAAATTTGTGGACAGTATTCCAAAATTGGCCTAACAAGAGACTTAAATAGAATGAGAAAATTGTTCTTGTTGAGGCGACGGAAAGTTCTTTTAATTATTCCTACTCTCTGGTTAGCATTTGAGATGATAGTCCTCATGTGTTTCGGAAAGGAGAGTTTGGAGTCGAAGGTTACACCCAAGTCCTTTTCATAGCTATCTTGTTGCAGGACAGCATTCTTCATATTATTGGGATAATGAGCATTATTTTTCCCTTAATGAATAATTTTGCACTTCTTTTCATTGAAGGGCAATTGCCATTTCTCGGACCATTGTGCAAGTTTCAGAATATCCTCTTGCAAGAGATTCTTATCTCTTACATCTTTTATTGCCCGAAAGACCTTTGTATCATCCACAAATATTTTTAGGTTTGATGAGACACTGCTTGGCAGGTCATTTATAAATATTATAAATAATATTGTCCCCAGCACACCTCCCTGAGGTATTCCTGAGGTGACATTCTTAAAGGAAGATTTTTTATTACCTATGACTACCCTTTGCTTTCTCTCAGACAGGAAGTCCTGTATCCATTCAGAAATTGATCCGGATATTCCCAGAGCTTTGATTTTGTTTAATAGTCTTTTGTAGGGCACACTATCAAAGGCTTTGGAGAAGTCCAGATAGATGGTGTCCCATGCCAGGCCATGATCCAGCCAGTCAGTCCAAATTTCCATCACTTCTAGTAGTTGTGTCAGGCAAGATTTGCCTCCAGTGAATCCGTGTTGGTTTTTGATTCCAATCCTAGTTTTTCCAAGTGTTCTACGACATGATCTCGGATTATTCTTTCTAGCATTTGACAGCCTAGGGAGGTTTAACTCACGGGTCTATAATTTGATGCCAGGCATTTTGGTCCCTTTTTATGGAGGGGTTTGACATCAGCATCTTTCCATTGTTTGGGTATTTTCCTTTCAAATAGGCTTTTACGGAATAGAGATGTCAAAATAGGTCCAATTTGCTCAGAACACTCTTTGATGATTTTTGCATGGATCCCATCTGGCCCAGGTGCCTTGGAGACATTTAGTTTTTCAATTAATTTTTCTACTTTACCGTCTGTTATATCAACGTCACTGATGAATTCTGTGACTCCTGAATCTGGAGTCCAATTTTGGATTTTTTGGGCTTTTCTTAATGTCTTTGGGTAACAAAATATCGTCGGCTGATAATTAACCAGGCCTATGTCCACTTTCAGAAAAAAAATACATTTGTGCATAAAACCTATAATTAGAGTTGATAAGTTTTATTTCCCAAACCCACAGCTCAATATTAAAGGCCCGCTCACATAGCCGTTAGTGGACGTAGTTGAACGTTGTGGAGGCTAACATAGTTGAAAGTAGTTGAACATAGTTGAACGTACCGGCATCCATACTTCTCCGTCATGCTAACTTGGTAATAATGTGGGTGGGTCGTGAGTTCCGATTTAATCTTTGGAAATGTTCAAAAGAGCTCTATGTTAGATGCTGAATTTGCATCTGTGATGCTAACACATTGTAGCGTACTCTAGCATACTCTAGCGTGCTCTAGCCTACTTGGATGAAGGCCTGGTCACAGAGCCGTTAGTGGATGTAGGTGAACATAGTGGAGGCTAACTTAGTTGAACGTACTGGCATCCGTACCGTAACATATTTATCCGTACTATAACATATTTATCCATACTGTCACGTATTTATCCGTACTGTAACGTATTTATCCATACCAAAACCTGCCCTACCTTAACGTATTTCAATGCATTTAACATACTTACCACGTTTGACCCACGTTAGCCTCCACAACTTTCACGTACGTTCTACTACGTCGACTAACGTGTATGTGACTGGGGCAATAGAGTAAGTGAGTGTCTTGGTGGTTTATGTATTGATCTGTGGGTTGGGCACTTCAAACTTATCAAATCTGAAATGGGTTTGTTTGTTGTTGTTTTACGCCCTAGCCACATCTAAGGTCACATCAGGATTGGTACCGACTTGTGACAGTGCACACTCATGGCAACTTTATAGCACTGCCCCACTGGGAAATCAGGCCACCGGCACCATGACCCGATATCCCACTCAGTCACATTATCCTGACACTGAGCTAACTAGTCCTTGCCCTATCCTATTAATGCCGAGCGCCAGGCTAGGAAGCGACAAGTATCAATTTGAAAGTCATTGGTTTGACTCGACCGGGAACCGACCTCCCCACCTTCCGCACGGGAGGCCCATGCGCTACCGATCAGGCCTGGTTAATTCTCACCGGCCGAAATGTCTCCAGCTTATTACAAGGCTAGCGTTGCAACTCGACATCGTTAGGAAAATCCATTGTCGTTGGAGTTTTACATCCTAGGAACATCTACGGTCATACAGAAGGTTCTGTTTGTTGTTGGGGATTTTTTGCCTTGTTTAAAAAAAAAAAAAATTGTATTACTTTTTTTTAAAAAGAAGGCAATTCATGCAGAAGGAAGGCCCGGCCTGATGTTTGACAAATGGAGCCTACAGATGGTGATTGATTGGTCTTTTATCGGCGGTTCCATCCATAAACTTGGATCAGATAGCCTCACGTTTTGTATGTGTGCGAACAAATCGTTGATTAATGTTACCGGAAATCTAATTAAAACTGAAAGGCTGCTCCCGGTGCTGCCGACCTTAGGCCCGGTCCGTGCGCATGCGCGCGGATCGACAGGGACCGTTGTATTAAAGGTGTGTCGGGTCAGGTATAAATGCGTCAGCAACTCCTTTGGTGAACTTTGCCTGTGCCTATAATTCACAATTTCATTATATATATATTATATATATATTATATAAGTGATATATATGATATATAACAAAATTATAAAATATATATGTATAGTATATGATATTGATTGCATATAACATATGTATAGTATATTATATATGAGTAGGCATATAATATATCATATAAATAGTATATTAAAGTTAGTGTAATATTATACAGGTAGAAATCTTTGGCAGGAAGTATTATTTATATATCTTAATATTCTATTCGGTTATTGTATTTAATTATGAACCAATGCACTATGTGCTAGGCTGCCTACTCATAAGCTGCGGGACTTTAGGGCTGCGGTGGCGCCACCACCGTCGTTCCTTGGTACTTGAGAGCCAACTGCGGCCTAAGGATTTGCATATAATATATATACTATATATAATTTATAATATACTGTATATTATACTATATATCATATATCTCGTACATATCACATAATATATATATAATATACATAATATATATAATATATACAACATATACTAGATATACTATATAAAACATCTACTAGATATAATATATAAAACATACCAGATATAATATATACTGGACATAATATATACTAGATATAATATATAATAGATACAGTATATATCATATATATAAAAGTTTGTTTTATTTAACGACGCCTCTAGAGCACATTGATTTTTATCATCGGCAATTGGACGTCAAACATATGGTCATTCTGAAATATTTTATTGGAGGAAACCGGCTACCACCCCACAGGTTACTCTTTCCGATAAGCAGGAAGGGGCCATTAATTTGCACTTTCCCACAGACAGGACAGCACATACCACAGCCTCTGATGAACCAATTGTGGACCACTGGTTGGAACGGAAAATAACCCAAACTACAAATGGGTCCACTGAGCAGGATTGATCGGATGACCGACACCTTCACAAGCGGAACTCTAGCGCCTGAGCTACGTCCCGCTCCCTTATTATATATACAGTATAGCCCCCTTAAACCAAACTTGAAGGGATCCTAGAAATTTGTTTGGATTAACCGATCATTGGTTTAACCGAGCTTTGGCTTTGACTTTGACTTTGACTTTGAGTAAGCGTGTATTGGACATGTAATATACAATGTATGTGGACTCTTTGATTATTGGTTTTTATGTATATACAGTATAACCCCATTAAACCAAGCTCGGTTAAACCAAATGATCGGTTAATCCTAACTTTTTTTCAGCGTCCCAGCAAAATACTACCATTTATCATATAAAAAAGTTGTTGGGGTCTCAGATGACCTTATAACCACATGAAAGTTTGGTTTAACCATACCGGAGTTCCCTGGGGTCTGACAATTTTGTTTGGATTAACCGATAATTTGGATTAACCGACTTTGGCTTAACCAACTTTTTTATATGATAAATGGTAGTATTTTAACGGGGTTGTACTGTATATGTGTCAAAATGCTTCCGCGCGAGTGGTGAGACTCACCCCGCGGAGGAGGGGGCGCGGAGCATGCTGGTACCCCCCTCCCCACCGACCCACCCCAACTGGAGGGGGGCGGGGGGGGGGGCACTACAGAGCTTATTACAGGCGATAAAGGGTTTATCACTATCCATATATACCATATGTAACATCTATAATATACGTATAATATATAATATTCAGCATCACCGTTAGTAACCAAGGAGCGCTGAATGACATCTCACGTGCGGAGGAAGAAGATGGTAAGATCAATCCCTGACTACTCAAACCAACAGACACCGCAGATGACTTTGCAACCAGTTTTCTCCATTTTTCCTAGATGAAAGATTCACCCCGTACTTCCAGTACAGGGGTGAAGACCAGCCTTATATAAAAACGGTCGAAAAATCGGGCTAATGAATTGAGTCTTTATGAGAGCCTAATTTCACAATCTAAGAAGCAACATTTATTCTTTTCATATGTCTTCATGTTTACCCGCTACTTTTGAGTTGGAAAATATAATAAAACATATACTTTAATGCAATTTAAAAGTGAAATCGACAGCATTCTCTGGCTGCCATCTTGTCTTTTTGCATTCTCTCCCATTTCACCAACTCTGTGCTGATATAAGTAACCATTTGACACTGGTGCTAGGCATTCTACTTGTTGTTCCATACTAATGCTGTTTTTCGCCCGTATTTAGACTACGTTGTCATTCACCCATGTACTACAAGTATCGGGTGCATCTTTTATCTACATGTTTCCCTGTTCTCCACCGCCCTCTGACTGTCTGAGTCTTGCAGAAACTTAAGCTACTTGTGAATGGCATTTTACATTTTAGAGGGCCACATCCGGAAGGATAATCTTAGCAGTACAGAATCCGCTTTCCACGTCGGAGGTGGTGGGTTCGATTCCCGACTAAGCTTGTTAAAATATGGAAGAAGAAAAGAAGACACACAAAACATGAGCGCAGCCGCGAGTGTTGTGAGGGGATTGGTTGGTTGTTGGAGTTTTACAACCTAGTAACATCTAAGGTCATATCAGGATGGGTATGAAGAGACAATGACAAGTGGCCCTCCAATGGTGAGCTCCTACTGGCTTTGTGCTCTGAGTTCGAACTGATAGTAACAAACACCATGTTCAAGCAGAAGGATGAACGCAAGACCACTTGGATGCATCCTCGTTCCAGGCACTGGCATATGATCGACTTCATCATCACAAGGTGCCGGGATAAGATGGACATCCACAGTACTCGAGCCATGCGTGGAGCTAACTGCTGGACCGATCACCAGATGCTAAGGTCAAAAGTGGCATTCAGAATACGAGAAAAACACAACAGGCAAGGGACAAATAAACCGACAAAGCTCAACACAGCAAAATTAAGTACCATCAGTCACAGGGAGAGCTTCAAGCGGGAGATGGACAGCGCTCTCGCACAATGGGAGGAGAAGGAAAGCCCAACACCAGATGAGGAATGGGCAGCGTTGCAGCAGGTTGTATACAACACAGCTAAAACTTATCTCGGCAAGCCAGACAGAAAACATCAGGAATGGTTCGACCCCAACAATCAGGAGCTACAGAATCTTATGAGCAGAAGAGACCAAGCCCACCAGAGAGTGTTGCAGACCAGGAACACTAGATCCACCACTGCAGCATACAAAGATGCCTGCAGATTGCTACAAAAATGCACCCGTGCATTGAAGTCAGACTGGTGGGAAATGAAGGCAGAGGAGCTGCAGAGAGCTGCAGACAGAAACAACATGAAGGGCTTCTACAGCGGACTGAAGGAAGTGTGGGGACCCGTGAAGAAGGGAGCTGTTCACCTGAAATCAACAGATGGAACGGAGACCTTTTCCGACAGCAAGAGAGTTGTGGCAAGATGGAGCGAACACTTCCAGAAGCTACTCAACGTCCCTGGCGACATAGATCACGAAGCTCTGAACAACATCCAGCAGCGCATTACCAAAACATGCCTCGATGAGATTCCAACCATGGATGAGATGGCTAGAGCAATCGCCAGCCTGAAAGATGGCAAAGCACCTGGGGGTGATGGAATTCCTGCCGAGGTATGGAAGCATGGAGGAGACAATCTGCTCAACAGACTGCACCAACTAATCACCAATGCCTGGGAGGAGGGTTCTGTACCCCAAGCATGGAAGGATGCCAGCATTGTAACCATCTACAAGAAAGGTGATCGAACAGACTGTGGGAACTATAGAGGAATCTCTCTTCTTTCCATAGCAGGGAAGATCTTCGCCAGGATCCTACTCAACAGACTATCTATTCACATAACACCTGGTGTAGTTCCAGAGTCACAGTGTGGCTTCAGAGGTAACCGGAGCACTGGATATGATATTTTGTCTCCGACAGCTACAAGAAAAGTGCATTGAGCAGGACCGACCACTGTACATGGTATTTGTCGATTTCACTAAGGCATTTGATACAGTCGGGAGGACCGGGCTATGGCAGCTACTGAGGAAGTACGGATGCCCAGAGAAGTTCACAACTATGATCGAGGCTCTACATACAGGAATGATGGCGAATGTTAGTGCTGGAGGGGAAGTCTCAGAATCGTTTGGGGTTACCAATGGGGTGTCAAGCAAGGTTGTGTACTGGCCCCCATGCTCTTCTCCATCTTCCTATCAGCAATGCTAGACGAGGCTTTCCGAGACATGGGGGATGGCATCTATATACAGTCCAGACAGAGCGCTGACCTATTCAATGTCGCACACTTCAGAGCGAAGACCAAGACTACTCAGATACTGGTGAGAGAGCTACTATTCGCAGATGACAGTGCACTGGTTGCCCACTCTGCTGAAGAGACCCAGAAAATAGTGGACGCTTTCTCCGATGCATCAAAGAAGTTTGGCCTGAAAATTAACATCAAGAAGACGGAGGTGCTGTACCAACCCAACTCTACAAGAACCCGAGAGGAGGAGATCATGGTTGACGGAAACAAGCTGAACTCTGTTCCGGAATTCACCTATCTCGGAAGCACTATATCAAGTGATGGACGCATTGATGCTGAGATACAGAGGAGGATGGCCAAGGCTAGCGCATCTTTCGGCCGACTACGCCAGAGACTCTGGAACAACCACCATGTGTCCATTCGGGTCAAAGGTAAGATCTACCGCGCAATCGTGCTATCCACCCTACTATACGGAGCCGAGGCCTGGACAGCGTACAGACAGCAGGTGAAAAAGCTGCATGCCTTCATGATGCGACATCTGCGTTCAATCATGAGGCTAACCTGGAAGGACAAAGTGACGAATAAGGAAATACTCGAACGGATGGGGCTGCCCTCTATGGAAGATCTTCTGATCAAAAAGAATCTCCGGTGGACTGGACACCTCATGAGGATGTCATCAGACAGGCTACCAAAGCAGATCCTCTATTCTCAACTGTCTTCTGGCTACAGAAAGAGAGGGCGCCCCGTCTCCGGTTCAAAGATACCATCAAGAGAAACCTGAAGCTGAGAGACATTAAGACCGACTCATGGACGCAACTCTCACAGCAGAGAGCTAAATGGAGAGCGGCAGTCAAGTAATGAAAGCAGTCTTTGTCGCATCGCGACCGACAGCATGATGATGATGATGATGACCGACTTGTGACAGTGTCCACTCATGGCGACCGTATAGTACTGCCCCACTGGGAAACCAGGTCACCAGCACCATTTACACAACTGACATTGACATTCACCCACTTGACAGTGACATAACTGACCTGAAGGGAGCGGGACGTAGCTCAGACTGTAGAGTGTCCACCTATCTAGGTGTGGGTCATCATATCACTCCAGCTCAGTCGAGACATTTGCAGTTTGGGCTATTTTCTGTTCCAACTAGTGGTCCACAACTGGTTCATCAAACGTTGTGGTATGTGCTGTCCTGTCTATGGGAAAGTGCATATAAAAGACCCCTTGCTGCTTATCGGAAAGAGTAGTCTATGTGGCGGTATCGAGTTTCCTCCAAAGAAATATGTCAGAATGATATATGTTTTACGGCCAATAACCGATGATAAAAATCAATGCGCTCTAGAGGCATTGTTAAATAAAACAAACATTTTTCAACTGATGTTGACACTCACCCACTTGACAGTGACATTTATACATCTGACATTGATATACACCCACTTGACAGTGACATTTACACATCTGACATTGACACTCACCCACTTGATGGTGACATTTACACATCTGACATTGACACTCACCCACTTGACAGTGACATTTACACATCTGACATTGATGCTCACCCACTTGACAGTGACATTTACGCAACTGACGTTGACACTCATCCATCTGACTCTGAGATGTACACAACTAACATACACTCACCCACCTGACCGTGACACTTACTCAAGTGACATTGAGGCTCTCCCACCTGACAGTGACACCTGAACAGTCACCTGACTGACACTAACACCCCCCCCCCCCCCACACACACACGCACACATACCCAAAACTTCACGACTTCATCATTTATGAGCACACTGTCACCTCCGCCACTTAGGCTGTGGGTTAACACTGGTAGACTTTAATGCCCTTACAAGTGTCTCCATCCCTCATTATCGCCCTAACCACTCTGTCTCGCCACACTCAAGTCACCATGCAACAGCTAACCAGCGCTGCTAACCATCGCTTCCGGTGTAAAACATAAATTATACCCCCCCCCCATGCCTCCAGACACACACATCAATTAAATTGTTTGTTTGTTTGGGTTTTAGGTCCTATCAACATATACAGTCATACCAGGATAGGTACCGACTTGTGACAGTGCACACTCATGGTGAGCTCATAGTGCTGCCCCACTGGAAGATCAGACCACCGGCACCATGACCCAATATCCCACTCAGTCACATTATCCTGATACTCAGCTAACCAGTCCTTGCCCTATCCTAGTAATGCCGAGCGCTAAGCTAAATAGCGACACGCATCAATTTTGTAAGTCATTGGTTTGACTTGACCGCACACCCATTAAATATAACCGTCCTATACATCATAATGAACCTCAAATAACACATTTTAACTGACAGTCACTGAAATGTGTTATAAACTGCAGGTGCTCTTTCTTTGTCGACCAAATTACTTTTATCCTTCCCATGCCGGTTGGCTTTTTGCGCCCGGTTTGATACTTTTAGTGTGTGACATTTTGACATTTGATTAGTTAATGGCGTCCTGTGAGACAGGCGTGCTTGTCAGATCGGCCCAGTCAGAGTTGCCAACCCTTAATGTAAGATTCCTTACACACGGTATGCGGTATGCGAATGCGAATGCACCAAAAAATAGAAACGCCTTGAAGTCAATGGGCTACATTCCTTACACGCGGTATGCGAATGCGAATTCGAATGCGGCAACTCGATCGGTCCCTGTAGCGATCGGTGCGGCATGCGGCACGTGGTACGCGAATAGAAACCTCAGTCACACATGTCCATTAGTTTTAGACGAGGAGAGGCGACTGATCATTACGTAACGGTCACACACAGGGGTGCGGAGGGGAAACATATGGTAGTGGTGGTGGTGGGGTTATGGGTTGGTAAAAATGCTACCATAGCCACAGAAATATGAATAGTTAGCTATAATTTGGTAATTATAAAGGTAGGAACCCCCATGTGACATAGCAAGAGGTACATAGATATAAATGCCATATTAGGTCATATACAGTGCAGTATGGAGAATACTTGTTTATTTTTATTTTTAAAATATAGCCAGCCATGTGCTGCATGTCGCATGCCGCATACCGCATAGAAGGAATCCTCCCATTCGCATACCGCATGCCGCATACCGCATAGAAGGAATCTTAGCTTTACGGTTTCGGCGTAAGGTGTACAATATTTTTATATCCCCATCATCACCATCACCGATCTTCCGGTTTTTCATTTTCCAATGTTGGCACTCTGCAATACCATTAATATAGTAATATTATATCAACTTTACGGTTTATTGTGTCCAAAATGCACCACATAGCGTATAAGATTTGAAAATGATTCTGGGGGAGTACCTACCCCAAGATCCCGTTATATAAGATCCCTTAAGATCTTCCTGTTGTTAATTTTCCAATGTTGGCAACCCCTGCCCAGTGGAAGTTAATGTGACTGGTTATATAGGAGACGACACACCACAATCTGCCACTGTCGTCAGCCAAAAATAAACTTTAAAAAAAACCAAGATCTCTTCCTTCAGAAAGAGACAACTTTGCACGTGGCTCTTTTACTTGGTTATTATACCCATGTTATTTACACACACACACACACACATTCCTGATTTGACCTTAGATGTTGCCAGGACGTGAAACTCCAACAATCAACCAACTACACACCCACATATATATATGTGTGTGTGTGCATATAATGCATTATTTGAATATGATAGGAATGTTTGTTATATTTAACGATGCCTCTAGAACACATTAATTTCTATCATTGGCTATTGGCATTCTGACATATTTCTTTTGGAGGAAACCCGCTGTCACCACATAGGCTACTCTTTCCGATAAGCAGCAAGGAGTCTTTTATCTGCACTTTCCCATAGACAGGACAGCACATACCACATGCTTTGATGAACCAGTTGTGGACCACTGATTGGAACGGAAAATAGCCCAAACTGGAAATGGGTCCACTGAGTAGGATCGATCGGATGACCCACACATTTACAAGTGGACACGCTCCCGCCTGAGCTACGGCTCCCTTCCCCCATCGAATATAAACAAAGGCACCCTTCTGTGCTAGTCTTCTGACCCATACATGTGACTTATTACCTCTCCTGTACCTCATTTGTCACTATAGTCCTGACAACTATCTGCACGACACGGTGGGGCCACCTGACAGCGGTATGCAGCAATATATATAAATATGTATATACAGATGAACCTCGATCCAACGGACACCGATGCAACGGATTCCGGATCCAACGGACACAATCCGCTAGAGTGAGCTAGGCTCCCACACATGTGTAATGCATATTCACACATATGCATACTCATTGACACATACAAACATACCCACATAGTGCCATGCACACATAGTGCCATGCACAGAGCCGTGCAGGTTTGTTTGTTAAAATTTAACATCCTAGCAACATCTAAGGTACTGTTTTCCACATTATCACTATGGCACCTATAGATAAAGCAATTTCGTCACTGCAACAGACAAAAAAGCTTTAACGGACAACTGCTCCCCCTATTAGTCCGTTGGATCGAGGTTCATCTGTATATATATATATATATATATATATATATATATATATATATATATATATATATAATATCTGTGTGTGTTAAAGACAGGTAATACTGTATATAAATATATATATATGTATATATATATATATATATATATAAATGTTACTGTCAGTGTCAGGTGGCTCAGTGTCAACATCAGTTGTGTAAATGTCACAGGTGGGTGACTGTCAATATCAGCTGTGTCAATGTCACTGTCAAGTTGGTGAGTGTCAATGTCAGTTCTGTAAATGTCACTGTCAGGTAGGTGTATGCCAAATATGTGGAAGTATTTAATATAAGTAAATACATCCATATATAGTATATCTATATGTGCTCTATAATCCATTATATGTAATGATATGTATGGATGTATTTACTATATAGTGGAGGCGAGGAGGGTCGGGTTCTAAATCAACTATGTTGCCACATACCTTTCTGAACTAGTCAGCTATAATTCGATTGGTGCCTTATATTAATTATTTTGTGGGTTTTACATATGTCCTTAACTGAGCAAAAATAAAACACCACACAAAATCGCTGGCCATTTCGCCAAGATCTGATTTAATAAAACAAACACAAAAAGATGAAAGATGCGAAAATAGTTGACTCATGACCCTCTAATCCACACCCCCCCCCCCCGCCCCCATAAATTGGCGATGGCATTAGTGAGTCCCTATTTAGGTTTAATGAAATAGAGGTGAGATGTGATAAGGGCTTTGACCCCGACTATATTGGGGAATCCAGGGGTGTAAAAGTTCTGTGTCATTATGGTCACACCCACACTCCCACCCACCATCAGTCCTGTAATTCATTAACCCCACGGACTCGTTGACAGTTGCAATGGCCTATTACTAGTATTAGAGTGAATCCGAATCTTTAGTTCGTTAGGAAATTGAGACCAGTTGCAACATTAATTACATAATGATCAGGAGTATATCTGAGGAATTTAGGCGCACAAAAACCCGTAAACACCGATCCAATAAATATTGGAGTCAAACTGTCAAAAGATTTTTTTTTTTTTTACATTAATATTTTTGTTGGTTCATTGCTCCATAACCATTTGATAAAAATAAAAGTGGAATGAGTGAGAATTAAAATTAATATCACCTGTATCAGGTCACTGATCACTTCGATTTTAGCTCAATTTTTGGATTGGGGTTTACGTTTTTTTTACCTGAACTCTTCATATATTAAAAGACACACATATATATATATAATATATGTATATATATAGTGATTAGGCCACAGTTAGCTCACAAGTACCATTACACGCCGGTCGTGGCGCCACCGTAGCCCTATAGCCTCGCAGCTTATGAGAAGGCAGCCTAGTAGTAGTACGTAGCGCATTGGTTCATAATTAAATAGAATAACACAAGTAGAATATCGGTTACCTCATACCGAAGATTTATACCCATATAATATTATACTTACTATATATGAATACTTACATATATATAATCAGATTATTTCATGTGTGTATATTGAGCCAATACATCCGCATATAATATATATATAATATAATATGGTGACACACACCACACACTAACACACACCACACACTAACACACACAGGCACACCGCACACTTACACATTGCATATTGATTCACTGAATACTGAGAGACACACCGCACAGTGACACACATACACACACCACACACTGACACACCACACACTGACACACACCACACACTGACACACCACACACTGACACACACATACATACACCACACAGTGACACACACAGACACATACCACACACTGACACACACATGCACACACCACATCCTGACACATAGACACGTACACAACACACTGACACACACCACAACCTGACACAGAGAAACACACCATGCACTACACACAGGCACACCACACACTGAAACACACAGACACATACACCACACACTGACACACACACAGGCACACACCACATCTTGCCCCAGACACACACCACGCACTGACACACACACACCCACCCACACACACACACAGACGCACATCACATCCTGACACAGACACACACCATGTGCTGACACACGCCACGCACTGACACATACACAGACACACAACACACACTCACACGCACACACACAGCCACGCGCACCCTGACACAGTGACAGACGCCCATGCATGCCGGTACATTTTCCCAGCATGCCCCGCGCGCAGGTTGACGGCTCTACTGCCTGTCACTCGGTATGAGGGACGTACTGACGCCTGTCAAATTAGGTCTTTACTTGGCGGACAAAAGTGCGCAATTTGAGGCGATCACTGGTTGACTTTGATCCAGGCGAGTAAAGCAGTCCAGGTAGCCTCCAGGCTGCTTAAGGCCCTGTCAGATTACGGCGTATGGCGGGAGCGTATTGAAAACCTACGTAGGTCCTGCGCGTGCCGGCCTATGATGACATTTGGTGACCTTTCGGGTGGTTTTGAGCGTATGTGGAACCTACGAGGAGCGTACGAGGAGCGTATGAGGAGCGTATGGGAGCGTGCTGTGACATGTTTTGACAGTATGGGCCATACGCCCTCATAGGTCGGTTTTTTTTTAGCATGCACAAAAAAATTTGGACGGACGGATTTATGAAAGCGTATGGCGGTGTATGCCTCATACGCTTCACATACGCCGGCATCTGGCGGCATCTGGCGGCGTATGAGTAGCGTATGAGTAGCATATGCGTAGCGTATGAGTAGCGTATACGGCGTATGCCGACGTATATGACGTAACGCGCTTACGCCGCCATACGCTCCCGCAAAAAACCCTAATGTGACAGCCCCTTTACCAACCTGCTCCTCACAAAGGGGCACTCAAGAAATGTTCACCACTTTATTTAGTTCTTTTTATTGTTTTAAAAGTGAGATGGAAGTTATATATATATGTATATGTATATATATATATATATATATATATATATATATATAAATATATATGTACATATATGTATATATGGGTTATTCTATCAAACTGGGGACCACATATTTGGTTTCCACATTACGATGCTGAATAATTTGTTCTTTATTTTATTGATTGCAAGTCAAATAATGATTGCATCCTCTGCGTATTAAGTATGTTACCAATAGTACATTTATTTAAGCTATCCCAAGAAAGAAATGAAAAGTTTACTTATATGATTTCGTGCTAATGTGAAAGAGTGAAAATATACACATTTACACTATGCATGTAGCCAAACATTTTTTCAACTTATTTTTCAACTTTTTTCTTGTAAGTCATAACCTTGTCTGCTTAACAGTAATCAATAACATTTTGTTTAACTGTGTTGTATATGTTAAAATGAGGTTCTGGATGTGTCTTTGATTTTCATGTTACACAAGTGATATTAATTTATTGCTCAATTTGTATAAGATCTAATTCGAAAAGTGAAATTCATATATGTGAAATTTAGGACAGAACGCAGCATATCGAATGTATATATAATATTCATACAATCGCTTACTTATATATATGAATTCCTATTTATTTATTTTTAAATGATGGACTTTTTAAATATATATAAAAGTAGACCGACGATAGCAAATATAACTTGGTAAGACGACCAAAATTCGATGTGGTGACTATTTATCTGGTGGGGCTAAGCAGGACAGACGAGGGGACAGGCTAAGTACCTGTCAGGCTTCTAATGTGGGAAGTAGCCTTCAGGTCGCTTTAGATACAGAATTAACGACCCTCCCAAATGCACCTAATAAATCTGTTTGTTTGTTGTTGTTTTACGTCCTAGCTACATCTAAGGTCATATCAGGAGGGGTACCGACTTGTGATAGTGCGCTCTCATGGCGACTTTATACTATAGTGGTGCCCCACTTGGAAACCAGGCCACTATATCCCACTCAGTCACATCATCCTGATACTGAGCCAACCAGTCCTTGCCATATCCTACCTAATAATGCCGAGCGCCAGGCTAGGAAGCAACAAGTACACATTTTTAAGTCATTGGTTTGACTCAACCAGGATTCGAATGCACAAACTTAGGGTACGGCTATATTGGCGAATAATTTGCGAATTGTGGAATGACGGGAAGCCGAGCACCCACCACGCCACCAAGCGGACAGAACGAACATCATTGCACCAGAGACCTCCCCCGCCACCCTAGCTCGCCATTCGGCCTACATACACAAGATCGTTCCCAATATTTGCCCACACCCACCAACCCTCTTTTTTAAGGAGAGTACTGCGTAGGGGTCGGCTCGGGCAGCCTCCGAGGTCCAGGTGATCGGGGAAGGCTCCATCGACTCCAGATGACGTCGACTAATGTCCTCTCATTACGCTCAATAAAACCCGCTCCAACTCCCACATCTGTCTCTGGCTTCCCTCCTTACCATAAAAAGGTTCTTTCTGACAAAGTGACTGAATTGGTGTTATGGATGTACAAATGTTCTATCTACAAAAGGCTGTCATGCAGTTACACAACTGTTTCTCAACTGGTATTTTTCACTGAGATATATTAAACATAATATTGTTCTATCAGCTTTGCTATCTATAGTATCATACAGTTACACAGCTTCAGTCCTCATTATCTCGAAAGCACCATTTTGTCAGATAGAAGCTTTTCATAGAAGGTCGCGGAGTGTTAACCTTTCCATTTATGTGCCTATGCAATGTAGAACTGTTTACACATGTTGTAGAAGCTTTTTATAGTAAGGTCGTGGAGTGTTAACCTTTCCTTTTCTGTGCCTATGCAATGTAGAACTGTTTACACATGTTGTAGAAGCTTTTTATAGTAAGGTCGCGGAGTGTTAACCTTTCCTTTTCTGTGCCTATGCAATGTAGAACTGTTTACACATGTTGTAGAAGCTTTTTATAGTAAGGTCGCGGAGTGTTAACCTTTCCTTTTCTGTGCCTATGCAATGTAGAACTGTTTACACATGTTGTAGAAGCTTTTTATAGTAAGGTCGCGGAGTGTTAACCTTTCCATTTATGTGCCTATGCAATGTAGAACTGTTTACACATGTTATAGAAGCTTTTTATAGTAAGGTCGCGGAGTGTTAACCTTTCCTTTTCTGTGCCTATGCAATGTAGAACTGTTTACACATGTTGTAGAAGCTTTTTATAGTAAGGTCGCGGAGTGTTAACCTTTCCTTTTTTGTGCCTATGCAATGTAGAACTGTTTACACATGTTGTAGAAGCTTTGTATAGTAAGGTCGCGGAGTGTTAACATTTCCTTTTCTGTGCCTATGCAATGTAGAACTGTTTACAGATGCTGAACATTATTCTTTTTCACTAAGAATCTGTTTTACTCAAAGCCGCATAGGCTGATGAAAATATAAAATCTTTGAAACAAAAACACTTAGCAACATATGATCCTCCAGATATCAAACTTAGAAACTGATGCACCTATTGTGCATTTCTTTCTGTATAAGGAGGATTTGTTTCTGTATATGAAGGGTTTGTTTCTGTATAAGAAGGGTATATACTGAGATAACGCGGATCTTCTCCCATAGACATAGCACTGTCAGGGATTCGCGGAAAAATACCGGAAGTCAGTTTTCAACTAACCTTGTTGTGACTGTATTATCGCCCATACCGGACTCGCTCTTGTTTGGGTTTGATGTTCTAGCAACATCTAAGGTCATTTAAAAATGCGATTCGAACTCCCCCAAGTGTTGTCATATACATATACATTTTTTTAATGTTTAAAGTTAATCGGTAAATATAAATTGTTGCAGAAATCCGCGAAACCGCAGAGATCTTTCATCTCTGATTCAATATTTACATGCTCATAACTATAGAATGGAAGTGAATAACAAGGCAATTTACTGTTGGCACCCATCGTGTTAGGACTTTGATGTGCATGCTAAAATTAATTTGTTATAGATTCCCTTCAAAATTATTTCTCAAGTTAGCCATTTAAAAATAAAATTTACTTCCAACAAAGAAAGCTGATTAGCCTAATCTATTTATCTAAAACTAAATAGCAGAAACTCAAGACCATCGGACTATGCAACTTAAAAAGAAATCACTGCCTGAACTGCCTCCACTTGACACTTCCCTCAGCTGTCACCAGGTGTCGCATTGGGGACAACCTCTGACACCTGTGCTCTGTCTTACTAACAAATACCGTCCTAATCGGACACGATGGTCGAATAGGTAGAGCGAGTCAAACCAATGACTTATAAAATTGATACCTGTCGCTACCTAGCCAGGCGCTCGGGATTAATAGGATAGGGCAAGGACTGGTTAGCTTAGTATCAGGATAAAGTGACTGACTAAAATATTTTGAATTTATCACTTTCTTATATTAAAGGTGAGGTTGACACGGTTTCTATGCATAGAGAACACTGTAGTTTTCAATGTTAGGTTCCATCGCCAAATCACCCTCTGGTGGCAGTGGAAAGAACTAATATTGTGGGTAGCAGCTAACAGTGTAATACATTCTATGGGAAAGGTATTATACTTTTATAGAGGATTTCAATAGCCAAACCACCCTCTGGTGGCAGTCGAAAGAACTAATATTGTGGGTAGCAGCTCACTGTGTAATGAACTCTATGGGAAAGGTATTATACTTTTATAGAGGATTTCCATCGCCAAACCACCCTCTGGTGGCAGTGGAAAGAACTAATATTGTGGGTAGCAGCTCACTGTGTAATCAACTCTATGGGAAAGGTATTATACTTTTATAGAGGATTTCCATCGCCAAACCACCCTCTGGTGGCAGTGGAAAGAACTAATATTGTGGGTAGCAGCTCACTGTGTAATCAACTCTATGGGAAAGGTATTATACTTTTATAGAGGATTTCCATCGCCAAACCACCCTCTGGTGGCAGTGGAAAGAACTAATATTGTGGGTAGCAGCTCACTGTGTAATCAACTCTATGGGAAAGGTATTATACTTTTATAGAGGATTTCCATCGCCAAACCACCCTCTGGTGGCAGTGGAAAGAACTAATATTGTGGGTAGCAGCTCACTGTGCAATGAACTCTATGGGAAAGGTATTATACTTTTATAGAGGATTTCCATCGCCAAACCACACTCTGGTGGCAGTGGAAAGAACTAATATTGTGGCTAGCAGTTCACTGTGTAATCAACTCTATGGGAAAGGTATTATACTTTTATAGAGGATTTCCATCGCCAAACCACCCCCTGGTGACAGTGCAAAGAACTAATATTGTGGGTATCAGCTTACTGTGCAGTCTATTCTGTGGGAAAGGTCTTTATAGGATGTCCATCACCAACTGACCTAGATTTGATTCTACATATCTAATTTAGATACTGGTACACTTAAGCTAAGATTCCATACACGCGGTATGCGGCATGCGGTATGCGAATGTGGTATGCGGCATAGCTACCCATGCCTACCCCCAATACCTGGTGTCAACCTTTTGTGCTGGGGTGTCGTTAAATAAACATAACTCTACAAAAAATATACCCATGCCAATTTTGGGGTTTTTTGCTCCAAATTTGTGAAGAAAAGTCAAAGTTACTGTGATTTTCTATGGAAAACGCAGCTGTATTTGCATTCGCACCCATCGGTCCATGGGTCGATCCATTTGCCGCATTTGTGTTCGCATTCGCATTCGGACACATGGAAGCACCACTATTCATTTACATGCTTTTCGATTTTTTGCTGCATTCACATACCAGATACCATGTATATGGAATCTTAGCTTAATTCAGCATTGTTGATTGCTGCATAGAAGGGCATGATAAGTCAATTTACTAGAACCTGTTACTACTGGAGCCTTTGGTGTCAGAGTTTTGGCGTGCTTGCCAAAATTAATTTGGCATGTTTGCACTTAAAATATCTCTAAACTTAGCCATTTAAAATAAAAGTTATTTCAAACTAAAGTAAAATAGTTTATAATGATCAACCTAATATATTTATCTAAGAAAAATCACAAACATTCGAAACCATCAGAATATGCGACTTTAATATTCCTACATAATTCTAATTTAATACAAAAGCTGCATTTATTACTTATGCACTACTGATTGGGTAAGTTGTTAATTGTCTCTTTGTTCGGAAATCCTGTCTAACTCTAAGTCCAAACATTTTAGCTGTTGAAAAAAATTTAATTGGAAGACTCAAGTTTCAGGACTATTGCTAAATAATACCAAGCCACGCAGGGGGGGGGGGGGAGCCTAAAGACTAACACGTGTATATATACATAAACAATACTTGTACTCATAGAGGTGGAAAATGAAATCACCAAAATCCAGCAAACGGAAACGGAAATAGCCCTATATGGGCACCGCCATTTGTATACTCATGTTGAATAACGGAAATCCTGCAAATGGAAACGGAAATAGCTAATCAAACTTCGCTATGCAGCACACAGGGTGGACAACAGCGGTTCGTTAATAATTGCCTATGGGCCTTGATGATGCCCCACCGCAGAGTAGTACATACCAAATCGAGGAACAACTACACTGGTCCCTCCCTACAAATCTTCCATATATGGTCTGATGACGTCACTGGGACCAGTGCATGTATTCCTCCGTGCTACTCTGCTTGATGCGCGAAAAGGAAGAAAGCAAGGCGGGGGTGGAAAGAAAGGCGTTTATTGACGCCTCAACATGCAGGGTATACAGAGGATACAGAGAATAAAGAGGCTCATGAGGAGCAAATGCAAATGAGAGGGGCTCATGAGGAGCAGCAAGAGAATGTAGAGGCAGCCCTTAGGGGGCAGAGTCAATGTTGTAGAGGATCAGTGTCAATGTCTGTAGATGTTCAGTGAGGGGGTGCCGAGGAGCCCTCCACCAAAGCGGCGGAGAGGGCTCGCGGCGCGCCCGAGGGGGCGAGGCGGGGCACGTAAGCGTGGACCGCCGCGGGGGTCCAGGTGCCCTGAGGTTCCCTGTGTGGGCGGCGAGTAACCGGGGCCTACGTCGACAAGGGGCGGGCGGCCAAAGAGAGAGGAGGCCCGCTCCTTGGAGAGATCCGGTGAGGAGGTCCAGCGAGGGTTGAGCAGGAGGGCAGCGATGTCCTCAGGGCTGGGTGGGGTGGGGGTTGGGGTCGGGTCGGGCGGGTTGAGGAAGGCGGTGTCGTGAAGGTTGGCGGCTGTGTTATCTGGGGAGGGTTCCTCGCGAGGCTGGGCTGGGCTGTGGTCTGATGCGTGAGGCGCGAGGTGATGATCCCCGGCTCTGACTGGGCAGCGCTTCGGGTCGGGCGGGCTGATGAAGGCGGTGTCGTGAGGGTCGGCGGCTGTGCTGTCGGCAGAGGGTTCCTCGTGAGGCTGGGCTGGGCTGTGGTCTGAGGCGTGAGGTCCGAGGTGATGGTCCCCGGCTCTGGCTGGGCGGCGCTGCGATCGGTGGTCGCTGGGAGGTTGTCGGTGGAGGTCGCGGGGCTGTCGGCAGTGGTGAGGGTGAGGCGCCGGGGAGGGCCCCCCAGGCCGGCCGGGGGGAGGCCGGCCCGGGGGGCCCTGCGCGACACGAGGGGCGGGGGAGGGAGCGGCGTGCGGCGGCGTCGGGTGAGGTGAGAACGCAGCGTGACAGCCCGGGGCGGGGGAGGGTCTCTTCCTCTCCTCGCATCAAACGTAATGGCCCTGTCACATTACAACGTTTCGGCCCAACGAGGCTCGACGGGTGCCGACGTGTTTGTTTTTTTGTCGAAACGTCGGTACATGTCCGGTACGTTTCCGGTGTGTTTCCGGCGCGTTTCCGGCGCGTCGGTACATAGCAACGTGTGAATCTACATGTCGTGGCCGTCGGCGCGCGTCGGGTCGCGCTGATTGTTTTGTGCTTGCATAAAACTTTCGGCGCGGACCGACGCGCGCAGACGTGTTGGAGGGACGTTATGGACATGCTACCAACGCGTTGCCAACAGGTCGAACCCGTTGGGGGCCCGCCGGTGGAACGCTGGCAGGACGTTGATCAAAGTCGGTTAACGTTGGCATTCGGGTAGGGCCGGCACATCGCCAAGACCCGCCGCCAACGCGTCCAGGCGCGCCGGCAACACGTCCAATGCGCTGAGAAACGCTGGCGGAGCGCCGACAACGCGCCGATAACACGCTGATGGCATGCTGGGAACCCGCTGGCGGGACGTTGACGCGCGTCGACAAACGCGGGAGTAAACTAGGTCAAGCGGACTTTTTTTTTTTTTTTTTACCGCCGCACGTCGACACACGTTCGCAGCGCGTTACTAACATGCTACTCATGCGCTGCGGTTTCGTCAAACTTTCTCCCAAGACGCCGAAAACTTGGACGTGTCCAGCGTGCTAGCAAATATTGTCCACGTTGCCAGCACGCCGCACAACACGTTCCAATGTGACAGGGGTATTATGCTTCGCATTACGACCAATCCGCCCCAGCCAACACCTGGCTTACTGGGGTCGGGTCATTTGGCACACGACACATGTATTTTTCTACTCCACTAGCAGTGTTCGATTTGAAATTCTAGCAACTCGGGTGATCCGAGTCGTGTTAATCGAATACGGCCCGCGGGTCGGTCCTAAGCATTGCTTATTCATATTATCCTTATAATGCTACTTCCTTCCTCAGTTTGTTCAGACCAGCTGGAAACTGTTCAGCGTCTCACCCTGACTCACGACAAGCAACATCCGCCGCCCATGACGTCATCAGGCAAGAGAGATTGGTTCATCAACAATTCGACATCTATTCGAATACAAATTAATTTTTAATTAAAACTAAATATGCGTTAACAAATATATATATATATTACATATATAGAGCATATATGCTCTATAATCTATTATGTGAATATAAACAAGGTCACCATCTACGTTTTTGATATACGTTTTTTGACACACATATGTATATATATAATATATATGTGATATATCTATATGTATATGTCTTTCGCTTTCTCTCTGTCTCTGCAATCACTCATTGCTTTTCTGTTTGTTTGGGTTGTTTTTGTTGTATGTCCTAGCAATATCTAAGGTCACATAAGAAGGGGATTCGAATTGACTAATTGCTGTCACATATAGTCCTATCCATGGCACTTTTGTGGACGTTAATCGGGGATTATAAAAAGAAATCGCTGTAATCTGCGAAATCGCTGAAATCTTTCATCTTTATTTGTTGGAGGGGGAGGGGGGGTTAAAACTATGCTATCTAATTCTGAAAGTACCTAGATGTGCTATCTTACATTGGGGAAAGAAAGCGCCTCATAAGTATTCTACTTCTGCTTTCTCCTTTTTCATGTGAAACATTACTGATATAAATATATACTTGTATAGAGTAGCAGGGTTCAAGACGTCCCCTCGTGGCAAGGTGCCCGCCCCCTCGTGGCAAGGTGCCCACCCCCTCTAATTCCTAAGCTGGATGCACCAGTGTTGCCCTATACCAATTAAGTGCTGTACTAGTTAAGGTCAAGGTCACCAGGGGCGTAGCTAGACCTTTAATGATGTGTGCTCCTAATTTCGGCAGGGGGTTTAGGGGGCCGCTTAAGCTTAAGCTGGCGGATTTTACACACTTTAGACTTGAGTTTTCGACACTCCGGACTACTACATGCCTCCTCTCTCTCTCTCTCTCTATTTTTTATTATTTTTTATTTGTTGTTGTTGACAAAACGATGTGGACGTTTTGGCATAAGCGCGTACGCTTAGCTATGCCCCTGGTCACCACATTGAATGGAAGCAATGCAGACGAAGCATTTGGTAAATATAACCAAACATCTGATTTTATTCTCTGTATTTTCTTGTAATTTTCACCTTCCAATAATATTGATGTAGCACTCTAGATATATGATGTATACCAACATTTGAACAATATGATATTGTGTAATGGCCAAGGGTCTTTGCTTAGTTCTTGTGTGTTATTTCACAGTGAGTCTCAGTGTCCAACAGAAACATTAAAAAGAATTTTTGGTGATGGTGTATTTATGCTGCCCATAACGGTTAAGTCTAATGACTTGTTTTCGCTGCTAGACAGTAATAGTCTCATGTTTCCCGTTGTTTTATTGCTTTCAGTTGTTGCGTAGCTGAGACTGTCTCAAAAGGTGCTAAGCAATATGGGACAAAACTTTGTCCATTGTAACGATCAACATACTATTTGCTTATGCATTTGCTCAGGATAAACTGATTTCTTTTTTACATGGTGTTTCATAATCCAAATAGAATACATATGGATTTGAAGCAAATGTCCTTGTGTTTTCAGTTTAACCGTTTCTGTGCTGTTTTGTGTCAATCGTTACAATAGACAACAACAAAAAGAGTCATCACCTTTTGAGACAGGCTCAGCTATCTTACTGCATGCATTCTTTCTCTATTTGTAACATGGCAGACAAATAATAAACATGTCACTGAGGCAAGACAATGTGGAAATAAATATTTTATTTGTATTATTATTACTATTATTATTATTAATATTATTATTATTATTATTATTATTATTATTATTATTATTATTATCATCACTACCTGTAAGAATCATCACCAGGGAAGACGGTTTCTTTTTCTTCTTCCAATTGCAAACTTCGCTCTGTTGCTCAGACAGATTTAATAAGCACAGTTTTATATGCATCATATGTGTGTGTAGTGTGTCGCCATGGATACCCATCCATCACGCTCTAATAGTGAGGGGCGTGGATACATGCCACTGTTGACATCATCAAAGATATATTGCCAGAACTGCTGCAGGCTGCTGAATCTAAAGACGGGATATTAGATGCAAATAAATAAACAAATATGGATCGCCCCAAGGCTGGCTCCATGAGAATCGCTACATTATATTAAAATTTAAAGATGGGGCTCTGTGACATTGATGTATTGGACGTATGTGTGTTAGTGCTGTATGAGGTATGCATTTAGAGTCATCGACACCAGCTGAAGCTAAGAAACTACTATATTTATTTTAAATATATGCCGGAGGATGAATATATATATCCTATATATATCCTCCAGGGTGTATGGCGCGAGGGGGGGGGGGCACCCCCAGTTACCCCGACAGCTGAGGGGGGGGGGCGGGCTACTCCACCAATGCATCAAAGGAGGAATATATATATAGAGTACAGGTTTCCCTTGCATTTATACTCGTATAATGCGTTATACATCACAGATATCTACTATATATGAGACTGTCTCAAAAGGTGCTAAGCAATATGGGACAAATCTTTGTCCATAGTAATGATCAACATACTATCTACTTATGCATTTGCTCAGGATAAACTGAGTTGTTTTTTACATGGCATTTCATAATCCCAATAGAATCCATATTGATTTGAAGCAAATGTCCTTCTGTTTTCAATGTAACCGTTTCTGTGCTGTTTTGTGTCAATTGTTACTATGGACAAAAAAACGAAGAGTTAGCACCTTTTGAGAGAGGCTCATATATATATATATATATATATATATATATATATATATATATATATATATATATACCTCCTATATATGTCATGGAGTGGTGATGAAAATGGGAAATATTGCGCCTAGAGCGGGAATCGAACCCACACCTCTTGCATTCCAGCCCAGTGTGTTAACTATTACATCACCGAGGCTCCCTGCCTGAGAGATAAGTCTCCCTTGAATTGTAAGAAATTTAAATGGTCATTTAATGCTTACAATTACATACAGACAATGCACTTACATATATATACATACACAGGGTAGGTTCAACAACCATACAGCGCATTGTTTGTATGGGATCCTGTGCCCGTATGCAGGAGTCGTTGGTATTCGGTGGTAGCGAGCCAAAATGGTGATAGGAGGGAATTTCCCGGGTAGGGGCGAAAAATGGTATGCATGAGGCGGTAATAGGCCTAACACCAAAACCTTAACCGGTGTTACCCTACCCCTGATAGATAGGAGGTATAGCGAGTTCAATAGGCCCAAATCTATTCAATGCTGTCATATTTAACAGAATTACATACGCAATAAGTGAAATTTGATTCAATTAACCGTAAATTCGAAGCAATATTAACGCTGCCGCCCCAACGGCGGCGATATTAATATTTATATTTTCGAATCGACGAACGTAAAGTAAACAAATCGCCGCCGCCGCCACATCGACATCACTTTCCATACTGGCGGCGGCAGCGGTTGCTTGCATTCGTCGGTTTGAAAATATTAATATCGCCGCCGTTGCGGCGGCAGCATTAATATTGCTTCGAATTTAGGGTTAATTTCATGAAATTTCACTTATTGCATATGTAATTTTGTTAAATATGACAGCATTGAATAGATTTGGAGCTCATATATTGCCGCTGATGCGGCGGCGGCGTCGACAGTATGGATATTGATGTCCATGTGGTGGCGGCGGCGATTTGTTTACTTTACATTCGTCGGTTCTAAAATATTAATATCACCGCCGTTGTGGCGGCAGCATTAATCTTGCTTCGAATTTAGGGTTAATTTCATCAAATTTCACTTATTTCGTATCTAATTCTGTTAAATATTATAGCATTTAATACATTTGAGCCTAATATATGCCTACAAACGCAGAGGGATTTCCCAAATCTATAAATAAATTCACATTTAGCTATAATCAAAGTGTTACGCGCTCCTGCATACCCCTTGACACAGTTCCCGACGTCGGCGATAGCTACCCGGTAATAGGCGTAACACCAAAAGCCGCTACCACCGACTCCTGCATACAGGCCCTGGTCGCGGCGCCAGTGTCGTGGGGGGGGGGGGGGTGATGGAAATAGGGAATATTGCGCCTAGAGCGGGAATTGAACCCACATCTCTTGCATTCTGGGCCTGTGTGATAACCATTACACCACCTAGGCTCCCTGATGTCACTATCCTACCCACGCCTACATCCCAAGTGAAATTTTGTATGAGTTCGGAGTTTGATATAAATGATTCCATCTGTTAGTATATGCAATTCGAAATACAATGATACTTCATTTGTCAAAATCGGTCAAGTATTAAGGCAAATACAGCCTTTTTAAATTTTACTAACCCTACTTGAAATCGGTCACGCTGCAAAGTCTAAAAGATAGCATTTTTGATGGTCTCCAAAATTTAAAGGGATCACCCAGCTTGCTCCACAAGGCAGAGGCTAAGAGTCCCTGGTCTGTACACAGTGTATATACAGTTACAGGTGCATGGGGTGGCTAGTTTAAAAAATATAGACCTTCAAACTTGGTAAAAATAGCATTTTCCTTGAATTCACCATTTGTGAAATTAGGCCCCAGAGCACTTTTTCGAGTGCGCTGGTGGTAAAAATTGCCACCCAAATTGATTCTTTTTTAATTATCCCGGGCCTATGGGGTAGTGCTAGTAACTCTATTTTTTTTCAAGGCCCCAAACCATGGGGAACAATTAAAATAAATAGGCTGAAAACACCCGAGAGCCAGTTTTGGCAGGTGATAAAATTTGGTGAAAAACTGGCTTTTTGGAAAAGTTTTAAAAATCACAGAACAAAAACTGTACAATGGAATTGGATGAAATTTTCAGGTGCTATTCATCTTTATCAGATACTTCAATACATCCATAACAACATACATTACAAAACAGTTAAATATTTTATAAGTGAGGAGAAAGAATGCACATTTTACCAAAATCATGAAAAATGTTGAGTTTGAAAAAAATTATAGCTCCCAAAATTAAAACTAAGGAAATGAGCAGTGGAAATGAGGAAGACCAGTTCTCCTGCTTAAACTAATAATGTATCCAAAAACAAATTTTAAAACAAATTAAAAAAAAAAAAGTTTAAAAAAAAACAACCCAAAACACCATTTTTAGTCATTAAATCGCCGTGCGCATGAGCGCCATAGGTTCGCATGAGCGCTGATAATTATGATTGGACAGGAAATTAAATTCTCTTTAATTCAATACCAACTTTTAATGGTTTTTAAATTATATTTTCAGTAGAAAATAGCACTCAGCACTCAAAATGGAAATTTTTGTAACTTCAAATTTCAATCATTTTTTTTGCATTTTCTCTAAAATTAAAACATATAGAGTTTTATATGAATGGAAAGCTCGGAATCTCACCTATCTAGGGGTATTAGTACCTTTTTTCTGGGTACTTTGATCAACAAATGGCGTTGTTGCACAAATTGGATGTACACTAGCTAATTCTACTAGGGATACCATGACACATCTCCACCTGGGAAATTACATGGTTTGAGAGTGAAAAATGGGAGTTGGTGGTAGTTTATTTTTAGCTATATCAGGCTTATTTATTTGAATAATAAAATGAATCCAAGACCAGGTTAAAGGTAAGAGAACAAAGGTTGTTTCTGCTGTAATACATTTGTAAAAGTCCTTTGTGGTTTGTTTTGGCAAGGTGTTGAAGTGGAGCATTTTTTGATAGAATTTGGCATATTCAACAAGTAATCAGCCTGGGTTTGGGGTACCTA